>JAPCYS010001811.1:0-46249 GCA_028641055.1 Alopecurus myosuroides
GGGGGAGCAGGTGGAGGTGGGGAATCGATGGTGACAACGACATCCCCCTCCTGTCTGTCCGTACGAGGAAGAAGGGGGGGTTGGGCTGCTGGGCTGGGTCAACAGGGGGTGCGGCTGGGCCTAGATGGAGATGGCTGGGGTGGTAGGTGGGCTTTGGCCTGCCTCCCCTTGTTGGTTTTTCTTTCTTTTTTCTTTTTTTCTTTCTCTCTTTTTTTTTGTAGGAAAGAAAAGGAGAGAAAAGGAAGTAGGTGTTAGGGTTTTAGCTTTTATGAAATATTTTTTATTGATTTACAAAACAGTGAGGCCAAGGTTTGTGAACTTTATTTTCAAAAATTTCAAATTGCCAAATTGATTTGAATTTGCCATTTTTCAATAGGGTTTCATAAAGGATTGTTTTTTTGAAATAACCAAGCAAAAATTAATTCCAATCAACTTATAAAAAAACAATTTGAGTTTGAAAAACACAGGTGCATTGTTTGAAAAAAATTTAAATGGATTTGAATTTTTGTTTTGTTTTTGAATTGGTTTGCAAACAATGTGCAGATGATGCATGTGATGCAATGCCAAAAGGAAAACAATCAATTTTCTAAAATTAGGGATAACACCCCAGGTGTTACAGACGACACCACTAACAAGGGATTGCGCCCTCGCAATCCACCCCCTAACCCGGGAGGGGAAAGAAGTTCGACTATCGATTCTTCATGCTTCCAGTTGATCTCCTCGACACCACTAACAAGGGCTTCTCGACACCACTAACAAGGGAATCTTGCTCGGGCTGATGACGATGTTCTTCCACCAGGAATCTTCCGATGATCGAACCTATTAGGTTAAAGGCTCGGAAAACGTCCACCCACGTAGGATCCTAACACTTTGAAAGATAGACAAGGGGGAGACTCCAAAACAAATAAGATGAGAGGGGAAATAGAATAGAGATAAGGAGAAAACAAGAATCCTGTTGAGATGTTTCCAAAACAGGTTTTGCACAAATAGTTTTTGACACTCTAGATACAACGACCGTTAGCGAGGTTATCCTACAGGCTTTGCGGACCCGTTGCTTCGATAACCATTCGTATCGAAACAATATCGGGAATCGGAAACCATGCTCTAATACCATTTGTGACGCCCCGAGATCGGGCACTATGCAGATTTCAGCATTCCCGCCAAAATCCACATAATAACCGATTCCAGGTTGCCACTTGTGATAACATTACAATAGTTCACGAAATATTCCGCAACAAAAACAGAAAAGATATATACAAGACGACTCAAACGAGTGAGGGATACAACTGATACAATACAAAGATCCAAATAACAGCGGAAGAAACAACATAGCGTCCGACTACGGACAAGATACAAATTGGACTAAGAGTCCTGAAGATAATCGATGGCGTCCAATCCCTGCTCAGGCCAAACCGGAGGGATTCCCAAGCTAACGTCGTCAGACTTCAAACCTGTTGACTGCAATGTGGAATATGCAGCCACGAAAAATGGATTCGTAGGTCAGTACGATTAAGTACTGGCAAGTGGATAACCCATACTCACAAGATACCAGCGTAACCAATCATCACAAGATACAAATACTTTGGGTACAATGGAAGGAAGGGATTATTGCAAAGGAGCGGCAGCGGGCTGCACTAACTAACTACAGAGACGCGCTACAACATCCAGCTAAAATAAAGGGATAAGATAGCGTATCAGAACCAACTACACTACTCACCAAACAATACCCATCCAATGTTACCCCCTACTAAGGAAGCAACCCAAGGAAACTCACACGGTTGATTAAGGTGACATTCATTTTTATGGTGGAGGTAATCTATATTACTAGTCAAGTTATCATCGGTAAGTGTAAGTTGTCTGAGTACTTGTTAGCCAGCACTTTCACCAAGTCATCCATAACCGCGGACAACACGGCTTCTCGAGAAGATTTAACCCTGCAGGGATGCACCAATTTAGCCATACACGTAAGAATAACCCGCCAGACGGGGGATCAACCCACCAAGCGAGGTACTCAACACAACCCAACTCTTCTTCGCATCAAGCCCAAAGAACCCCGTGCAATTGAGCGCACGGCTAATCAAGCCCCACGAAGAAAAGGGGACCCTCATAGCAGTCTAAGAACGTGTCTCCCTAAATGCCGACTACAAAAGTTCCACCCTGGCGCCAAGGGTTCGCACCTGCATATGCATGCGGCAAATGGAAAACCCGAACTAAATGAGGCGATTTGGACGAGATGAATAGAATCAGAATTGCGGGGGGTGCCCATACTCGCTTCCCACATGCGGTTAGTGCGCTCATCATGGATCAATGGACAAGACCCTTTTCCTAATTAGGGTCGACACTAGCAGGCCTCAAAACCACGCCGGGCCTCCCGTCGGTGCCTTATCATCAAATTATTATTACCCAAAACATTAACATGTTGTTGATTGAATTGAAACCCAACTATCAAACTAAACAGGTGATAAGACAGACAACGAGACTTGAGCGCAAACAACACTAAGCATGCAACTACGACACAAGGCCAACATGGTAAACAAACAACTGGTAATAGGAAGTGGAAGGAAGGCTATATCATGGCTGCAAGGTAAACATATGATAGGATCGAGACACAATCATCGAATCTAAGGCTAGCATAAGAATAACGGAAAGAATCGGTAACAAGTGATGAAAGGCAGCCATAGGTAGCAAGTGAGTATACTTGCCTGGAATCCAGCAAGTAGAGGTACATCCGCAGAACTTGTCGTTGCTCACATCATCTCAACGTCCTATCCGCGAAGAAGAAACGAACTAGAACAAACACCGGATGCAACAATTACTACTACGGCAAAAGATCCAGCATGATCCTATTTTATATGCATGACAAGTTAAAGGGTGCATCAAAGATTAACTAGTTGACATGGTAAACATATTTAAATGGGCCCATATGCAATTTGGATTGTATATGGAAAAGCCCATGAATTAATGTTGAATTAAATGATCTACAAATAGCCATCATGTGAAAGTTAATTAGAATGAGGCATGGATGAGGAAAACAATGAGAAAACAACAATAGCTTCAATTTGAAAAGGTGTTTACCAAATTTAGAATTTTATTTATTAAGTTATGAAATTTGGCTTCTTAAATGAGTTACACCAGCATTTGTTGTTTTCACCAATTTAAATTGTACAAAATAGATAACAAAATTCATATTTGGAAAGAACACGAAATTTTAGATGGAATACATATTTCATTTGTTGAATTTGGATTTTAGATGAGCAAGTTATTAATTTGACAATTTTAAATGCATTAATTAAGAAACAATTGTTTTCAGCAATTTAAATTTTTCAAAAACATAAAAAAGTTGATATTTGCAAAGTTCATGAAAAATGGGATGGAAAACATATTTTACATGTTGGAATTGGATTTGAATTGCCCAAGTTATGAATTTTGCAATTTAAAAGGTTTAATTAAAGCATTGAATTATTGCACCACTTTTAATTATGGAAAACAATAAACAAATTGCATTGAAAAGGTTGAAAACATGTATAAAATGTTTCAATGAACAATTTGAGCTATTAAACATAATTTTTGGATCATTATTGAATTTATTATGTAATTTTTCATAAGCATTTTTGTTCTGCCCTTTTTAGTAAACAAAAGGAAACGTGTTCAAATTTAATTCAATTGTGACCAAATAAAATACCACTGTGTAGAGTTTGTTAAGACAAATTTTTAGAGCCCAAGTTTGCTCAATTTGGGTGAACAAAACTCAAGTTATGAATTTCCAAAGTTTCCAATTTTTATTGCATTTTCTGTATTTAATTATTTAGTGCAAAATTTATTACAGAAATATGTTGCAACTTTGTAACTAATAGAAAGAGCACAAGACTCTGAATCCACAGAAACTTGAATCACTGAAATTGGAGCAAAATTCAATTTGTTATTGATTTTACAATTAAGGGTTCATATGTGTTTTTCTGTAATTCGAGAAATAAAAGAAAAAGGCTGAGAAAAAGGAGGTGGCTTTGCGCCGGGGGGGGATCGAACCCTTGATCTTTCGCTGAGATACAGGGAACAGAGCCACTAGGCTATCGATCGGTTTTTGTTAGGTACAGAGTGCGTAGGTGTTTGAGGTAACGGGTGCGGCTCTACTGTCGAAACTGAACGCAGTTCAGTTAACTGCATCCCGATCGGGAACCAGCAACGACGGACGGCGACCGCGGCTAGGCGCTCGAGGGCTGGGCGCTCGCCCGCGGTGCAGAGGGAAGGAGAGAGGGAGAGGGGAGAGGGCGAGGGCGGACAGGGGGTGGCTCACCGTGGCCCGATCGAGCGGGAGCAGTGGCAGTGGCGATGGCGCAGCGACAGGGGCCGACGGGGAAGAAGGAGTGCTCGCCGAGGTCGACCTAGGGCAGCTCCCGCCCGGAGTTTCGGCGAGGAGGGAGAAGGTGGTGGGGGCTTTCCATTCCCGGCGAGATGGAGGGCCGAGGGTGCCCGTGGTGGCAGCGCCATGCCCTCAAAGTGGCGGCCATGGAGGGTTTGGTACTGGCTCAGAGTTCAGAGGAGAGAGGGAGGGAACTGAGGAGGAAGAAAGAAGGGCGGCGGCGATGGAGTGGCCTAGGGTTAGGGTTGGAGGGGGAAGGAGGTGCTTTAAGGTGGGGGGGAGCAGGTGGAGGTGGGGAATCGATGGTGACAGCGACATCCCCCCTCCTGTCTGTCCGTACGAGGAAGAAGGGGGGGTTGGGCTGCTGGGCTGGGTCAACAGGGGGTGCGGCTGGGCCTAGATGGAGATGGCTGGGGTGGTAGGTGGGCTTTGGCCTGCCCCCCCTTGCTGGTTTTTCTTTTTTTTTTTTTTTTCTTTTCTCTTTTTTTGTAGGAAAGAAAAGGAGAGAAAAGGAAGTAGGTGTTAGGGTTTTAGCTTTTATGAAATAATTTTTATTGATTTACAAAACAGTGAGGCCAAGGTTTGTGAACTTTATTTTCAAAAATTTCAAATTGCCAAATTGATTTGAATTTGCCATTTTAATTTCAAATAGGGTTTCATAAAGGATGTTTTTTTTTGAAATAACCAAGCAAAAATTAATTCCAATCAACTTATATTGAAAAAACAATTTGAGTTTGAAAAACACAGGTGCATTGTTTGAAATTTTTTAAATGGATTTGAATTTTTGTTTTGTTTTTGAATTGGTTTGCAAACAATGTGCAGATGATGCATGTGATGCAATGCCAAAAAGGAAAACAACCAATTTTCTAAAATTAGGGATAACACCCCAGGTGTTACAGAGTTTGTGAAGGATGCAAACGACCTCTTGTTGCCATCTAGTCTCCAAAAACGGGGCATCGACATGGCGAACGCCCCTAGCGATACGGTGAGAAATTAGTTTCGTCACATCCAACGACAGATTGCCACAATAATCCATCACGATGTCGTCACTAAGGGTGGCCTCTTCTTCGCGGGTCACATACCATGAATGACGAGATAGAAGCCCGCCTAGAGGCATACGGTGACAAGCAGCCATTCAACTCGCTAGACGGCATCCGCCCCTTCCCGCCAAAGCCGAATACTTAGAGTAAGAAAACTTATTTCTCAGCCCATATACTTGTTGTGGCAGCCGAATCCCTGTTTCATATACTTGTTTCATATTTGAATTTGCTACGTTGTTGCATATACTTGTTGCATATATGATTTGGCTACTGATGTCTATTTTGTCTTGTCCAAATAATAGATGACGCTCTATGTCGTGTACCGGGGACATGTTCCCGGAGTATATGACGACTGGGAGGCTTGCCGGAGACAGTTGCACCGGTTCAGCGGCAATAGCTACAAGGGGTACACCACTATGGCGGAGGCACAAACTCGATATGCGAGCTATCTAGCGGGAGATACATATCTAGCGGGTGAGAAGAGAAGGAAGCGGATGAAGACCATCTTCGTCACGATGATGCTCATCGTTTCCGCCTTTCTATTCTACCGTCTAGTTTAGATCGATGTCCCCTTAGCTAGATATCTTCCGACACTTTGTATTTATAACTTTGTATTCCATGATGGATGTCTTAGCTACTTGTTTTGTCTATGCTTCACTTCGATACTTTGTATTCGGGTTTGAGACTTATATTCGTGTGTGATACATCTGAGTATTAGCTGCTTGATTTGTGCCGAATAAATTCTGTTTTGTGAAATATATATTCTGTTTATTTTCCTGTATATACCTGTAACAGTATAAAAACTGTATATACCGTATTCTGTTTATTTTTTTGAAATAGCAAAACTTAGCGCCGACGCTCTGGGTGGGCCTATCACCGGCGCGGCGCGTGCTCCGGGGCTAAGCCAGCAATACCGCCGGGGCGCTGCACCGAAGCGCCGGCGCTAATGTTCCCCGGCGCTAATTTAAATACCCCCGGCGCGTTGGGCTGGGGCGCCGGCAGTAAATATTTACCACCGGCGTGATCATCGCCAGCGCGCCCCAGGGCGCCGGCGGTAAGCTGAAGTAGAGCGCCGGCGGTAACTTAAGTATATTATATACTGCCGTCCTGTCTATCTGCTCACTGATTTAAAAGGCAGGGTCTATAGATATTTTAGAAAACAAAGTTTATAGATCTTCAGAGTACATCGGTTGGAAACGGCAAGAAAGTTCATGATCAACTATTAAATAACACACTTTGAAGTAGGAAAAAAAATACCCTGTACCAGAAATTAACTATTTGAAAGGAAAAAACTAAATTTCAGTTGTGGCTTGAGCATCCTTACTATGATTGACATATTGGTCTAAGATAGCCTACTCATTTTTCTTATGCACAAACACTTACCCATTCAACATTGGACCAGTCTGACATAGCTGATTTCAACATTCAAGTTTTCTTCAATATGAAAGACCATATAGTTTATGTAAGACAAATACCCCACCTGAAGATGTTCCTAGAGAAAGCACGTTAAATGTTTGGGTTGTTATTCATCAGTGTCATACTGGCCATGATCTTTGCACAAGAATGAATGTCTGTCTTGAAATAATGAAAAACGACAAAGATTTATTTCTCGAATGAGATAAACTCCAAAATTGTTTTAACCCAGCCGACCGAACCTACAAATTTAATCCATAAGTTACAACCGGACCAAACACAAGGTAAGTTCATCCCTTTTTGCTATAAAAAAAATCCATACATTTTTTATTTTGGAAAAGTTTAATCTTTCAGTTTATTTCATGTACACAAGGATGTGTCACAATCTTCGTGTTCAAATAATTAAGACCGACCAAACGACTACCAATAGAGAAATTTTGATTCTAAGACGAACTGAACATTCTAATGGAAATAGAAAACCAACACGTCGATGTTTCCTGATTAGATGAATTTAGGTGAAAGTTGTGTTTCATGGATCTTTTTCATTCAGTTATTTGCTAAATGAAATGAGTTGTATGGCTGGTCTACCCGTAGCAGCGCACGGGTATTGTGCTATACACAATAGAAAGGAAGAGACCCTAAGGCCTTTCGAATAAAGTTACCTATCCAAGAAGAGAGATATGTGTACGTAGGTTCAAAGGAGGTGTCATGATCAACGAAGCAACTTCTTTAGAGGAAACAATATAATTTTTGGAAACGCCAGGAGCTGCTTGTAGAGAGATGATGTCGCTGATGCCTTTGGACAATGAATTAAGGTTTACGTTTCATGGTTTTCAAAACAAAAGTGATCTCCTCCTATACAAAATAATATTGTCTACAATGATGGCATGTTTATGTTTTTGAGATTGGGTCACGTACGAAATTATGGGAATGTATACAATACTAGACCAATGTCGAAGTTAAATTAATCTGGAATAAGAAAAAATGTCAGCCAGAACATTAATAAATAAAATTATAAGAATTGCACATTCCGTGAAGAATAGCTAGATCTATGTCTAAGAAAAATCAATGCAGGAAATGTTTGTTTAAACAAGAGTTGGATGAAGTTTAATTAGGAGTCAGATGATCCTCTATTTTGCATCAGTATCATGAAGATTCCTTCCATGGTACACATCGTAAATAAAATGGAAAGTAAGTCACATAAGTTAAATTAGAAGTTAAAAAACGTCAGTTTCCATACATAGATATGTCATTGGTTGTGAGAGCAGCCATTTAGGAAGCGTTATCAGGACTTTTTTTTTACCATGTGAACAGATTGCTAAATCATGTGACCATGTATGTGTCATTGATGCATAAGTACAACTAAAGCCACCAACATTGCATTGTTGGCTAGATTCTAGAATCCATCCTCCATGACTGAATATCAAAAGATTATAAGACAACGATATTTTCTCCTTTAGTCTGCACAATTTTGACAGCAAGATGCTAACCTATGTGATTCATAATTTTGGTGTCTAGGTTTGAGAAAACTTCTAGCAACTAAGAATAAGAAAATGATGTTGTACCTATGCTTGAAAAAATACTAGAACCAGGAAAAGCAATATTTAATTTTTTTTACTACAAATACTCATGTTTGGTTGATATAAATGAGCATGAGGTACAAAATGGTAGCAAATGGATGAAGAGAGGGGAAATAATTAGGTAGAATAGATGAAAATAAACAAATGAACATAACACGGCCAAGGGATACTGCATGATGAACTTTATTATTTAGAAAAGCGGACTAAACCACCAAGTGACACACTTGTGATGTCATTATTTCTTATATACTAGTTATCATAACACTCATTAATTCACTCGGATGACCTATCGGTCGAAGATGACTCATCATCGTCGTTTTGGTAACTCTCGAAGCTCGTTTGAGTAAATTTAGGAGTGAATGCACCAAACTCTTCTCCCCTGTTGTTTTTGAGGTTCCTGGCTTCCTGCCTAGAAATGCGATAGGCATTGGCGATGACTCAACGGGCAAGGCTTGTAGGATGGAGTTCTTTCCTGCGATGTGACTAACATAGAGTTTGGGTTGGTCTTGAATGAATGTACTGGCATCCTTCACGCTCTGCCTTTTTTAGAACAACGTAGTGTTGTGGTATGATTAGCAACTGCCCTCGGCGAAGACGGTCATTGAATACTGTTTGACCATGGTTGTTGACGACCTGAACCCGGACATGCCCTTGTATTACGTACATGACACTGTGTGCATTGATGTTCCAAAATGGGGAAAGAACAGCATTCTGCAATACAAATTATTTGTACGCCATATTATTAACCATGTGTTACAATGCATAATATTAAATAATATTATAGTGCATTAAAATATAGCATCATATATACCTGGTATAGATTTACTCTGGTAGCACATTTGCACGAGGTTAAGGATTGGGAAATTCTTGCCGTTTAGGTGTGTTATCCTGCCAGCACGTGGGTTGTACGTGTCAGCACGTTTGGGATTTTCGATGTTTAGTCTTGCCTCCAATGAGCAAAAATTCTCTTCCAAACCATTGAAACTACCACCCATTGGCTGCTCTTCCTGGTACTGAGTCGATTGTCCTTGTTGGTATTGAGCCGATTGTTCTTCCTGGTACTGAGTTGATTGTCCTTGTTGGTATTGAGTCGATTGCCCTTCTTGGTATTGTGTGGACTGTCCTACCTGGCTTTGAATTTGTTGGTAGGCTTGTTGCTCCATCGGTCCTTGTTGGGAAATGGGTTCAAGAATCGAAGTCCTTGGTTCACACGAATTATCTCGCCTCTTTGGTCATTTTGACTCTGAATCCTTTGTGCTGCTTGTTGATTGATACCAAAGGCTTCACTAAGAAGTTGGACACTAAATCCACTAAATAAGTTTTGCGCAAATTGTTGATCCCTCTTGTTGTTACCAGCCAACAAGAACTCCTAAAATTTAACATTAATGAAGTAAAAGAAGTTCAGTGATACCACACAATATATACTTTAAAAATCACAGATATGTTGCATGCTAACAATAATATATAAATTACAGGGTTAGTTTTAAAGCCATATATATTACCTTTTGTCTAGGTTCAAGTTGATTAGCGTTGTTGTTTACGTCAAAGACATATACAGCTACAACCGGTACATCGCCATCATTGTAGCACCAATGTACAATACCAGCTGGCAGTGCAACAACATCCCCTTGTTTGAACTGGTGAACTCTTTGGTGCTCATCCCGAAACTTTTGGCTCTGACTTTGACCTTCAGCAACCGTGATTGATCAAATGGCTGGAATGGCTGTTGGAAGGTCGCTGGGCATCCAGGGAAAGTCAACCCTGTGAATCCCCTACCTACAACAAAGATATTTCTTCAATATTAGTAACTCATGGATTATGATTTAGTACTTGGAACATATAAACTCCTAAGTATAGCATAACAATGGAATTGCACTATTCGGTTCAGACACCAACCTTGGAGGATGTAAACCAAGCCAGGAGCATTTGGTATTGAGGTAATAAGAGACCTTGAGGCTCGACAACACGACGGATGACGGAGACACCGGCACAACGAAATTGCTCATTCTGATCATCAAAGTACTCAGTGATCCCGGCTTGTGACCACTTGTCGAACTGGTTCAAATGCTTGTAGCCTATCGAATCTGCATCCTCTTAAACCACCCTGTCGAGAGCTTTGCCATGGAGTAAAGCTCTGGCTGAACAGCTGAGCCATGGATCCATGGCACAAGAGGAGCATGCAAAAGTAAAACAAAGCTGATGGAAAATTTGTAGTTGCCATGATTGTCTGAAGAGATTGGAGAGAGCTGGTTGATGCTGGTTTGGTGATTGTGAGTTAGTTTTTATAACCATAAAAAGTAGCTTAGGATAGAGAAGAAGATATGGATGGTGACTCACACATGGTTTAAGATGTGAGTAGATATAACTTGCCTTAGAAGTTATGTGTTGCTTTTCTACAAATAATGTTAACTTAGCAAGCAAGCACTATCTTATCTATACAGCTCATGGAAATTGTATTATAGCTAATCAACACATGATATTTCTTGCACTTTCTACAACTAACTTTTTGGCACTTTAGTCGCCTTTTGTTTGATCTATGCACAACAAGATATATATGGATGCATGTAGTCATGTGGCATAACTTGTGTCTATCTATATATCAAAAAGTGTAAAGTGGATGAGTCATGTCCATGTAAAAAAAAAGTACATATTTGAGATGTATAATCCACATCGGTAGATAGAATGGTATATATACAAAAAAAAGTCGTTGCTATATATGCAGTATAGCAATGAGATGCAGGTGCTATTCATTGGATTCTCCGTCCAATAGGTATTTCCATATCGATTAGGATGTTCTTAGAAATTCCCCAATTGACAGGATTAGTAGACAAGTATTCACTCCAATAGAATGCTAACTTCCTTCTACAGTTTTTCACATTAATTAATTAATAACCAAAAAATCACACGATACAAACCAACCTCCCCAACACGTTTTGGTTTGTAATCAGTTTACTTTAAATACAGAAAAAATAATTTCCTAAAATCTATTGTGATGGTGCATGGATGGAGGGGCATATGACACTTATCGACAAGTCTCGTCAAATAGCAAAATATATTATTTATAAATGGAGTAGTTATTGAGGGTCACATCTGACTGATACAAACCACATAGAAAATAACATCCGACATCTTTATAAATGATGACTGAATTTTACACTCGGTATTTTTGAAGTTAAATCTTTGTCCTCATTAATCCATATAGTTGCCTACTAATGACTAATTCTTGAAGGTATTTATATATTTAGAAGATTAAATGCCAACTTGGAGGAGTGGACCTTGCAACAATAACATGCTCCCGGTAAAGCATTTGAACATGTAGCAAACATCGATTTGCCGTCACAAAGAAATGACGGGCACTAGTACGATAGCAGGCGCACATACTAGTGCTAGTTCTAGGTGATGGAAATCCCACATGGAAGAGAAGAAAATTTTGGAAGGAACATGTACACTCATCTAAAGATAACATCCTTGGGAGTCACATGGCGCTCCTCAGTGATTTGGATCCTCAGCCGTCCGATTGTCTCTCCAAAATAATCCTGGCAGTCCATGTCACGGTAAAAAAAATTACTGCGTGATTCACCGCGTCGTATAAAAGGAGCTGCGGCCGCGCGGTCAAAGCTCCCCGTGTCCTCTCTCCCCACAATCTTTTCCCAACCCTAGCTGCCTCCCACGCCATGAAAGCACAGCCGCCGCCGGGATGACGCGGAGGCGCTGCAAGCAAGGAGCTCGATCTCCACCGGCACGTCCCCGACTCAACGCCTCCCGCTCCTTCTCCTCCCGCGCCATGGCTGCACCACCGCCGCTGGCGACGACGCGGACGCGACGCAGGCGAGGAGCTCGACCTCCACGGCCTCCTCCTCCGCGCGCCCTCCGCCGGCCGCCAATCATGTATGTACGTGCAGATTAAGCTCCAGCGGCTGCTGCGATGCGCCTCTCCCATAGACGACTTTTAGCACTCGAGCAACCGTCGTCGTCCTCAAGTCGGGAAGAACTCCACTGCGAGCTCTAGGTATCCAAGCCCCCCCCCCCCCCAACTGATGTAGGTGCCCGCGGTTCAGGTTGGTACCCACACGCCCTCCTTTTCGTAACTGATTGATTTCACGCTCAGATCTGATGGTCCCATGTTCTTCCCTTTATGCAGCTCGATTCAATTGGTCTATTTCAGAGAGAGCTTGCAGGCGCTGCTGGTTCAGGTGCGGGTTGTCTAGATAGGCTGCTACTTTCGTTCATCCTCTATTATTCAGTTTTTTGTTTGCTTTCTAACAAAAACCTGGCTGGTTCAAGGTTTTGCTGCTATCATGAGGCTTTGTCTATTGCTTCAGGTCAATGAGGAAGAGTTGGGTACTGATTTTTCTAACCAATTAAGCATTTCAGGTTAGCCTAATTTAAACTCTTCATATATACACTTATCGGAATCTCAAGTTATTTTTAATTTTGTAAAAACCATGTCTCCCTTTTTCCGGTTTCATCTATGTTTGCATTGATCTTCAATGGATTTATGACATGAGCATGCTCTTTTCTGTAGGTGTTGAGTCGAGGGGCGCCCTCCATGGATTCGTCGTTAACAGGTCAACTTGGATCTGTAAGTTAAAACATGGATCCATAAGTTCTGTGTTCTCTCATATGCATTCCTCTTTTATGCTTTATGTTTTTCAATGTGGATTGTTTGTTCCAATTAATTTACAGGTTTATATTGATGTGCATAAGTTACATATAAGGTTGTAGCAGACTCTTGGCTGCTCTATTTGAGTGGGGAGAGATGATGCCAGGGGAGAGATGTAGCAGACTGAATTGCAGCAATGCTTCCATATATTTTATTAATAAAGGTTGTGGCTAATACGTACAACAACGGTGATGTGCAAAGAGGCCATTGACTGATTAAGAATGCTCATTTTTTAGCCCGCAGCCCTGCATGGCATGATTTCTTAGCTTTTTTTTTAATTTTTTCTCTTTGCATCGATATGAGCAATTATTCTTATACCGTCGACAGTAATCAGTGTAGTGTCATGAAGATACCATTTTTAGGAGTCAAAACTCCAGACTTTGCATCAATATTGTTGTCAACACAAGCAATTATTCATCTTCTGCTTACATTTTTCAGATGTTGAGGTGTACCCCGAATGCTTGTGTTTGGATGGCATGAGGTTCGGACCACAATTACCAACAATGTGGGTTGCTGCGTGCTGCAGGTGTGTTCCCATCCTGCCCACCCCCATTGACGCTTCATATCTGTCGGAAAGTAGCATATCTATTTTTAGGATATCGCTGAGATCATAAGTTATGGCCAAAGCTTCACTAAATCTACGCTGCAAGCCCCGGGTGAGTATCTCCGTCGGTTTCTTTAAATAAATGTTAATTGCCTAAATTATTTCTGTCCTTGAACAAGTATCCGAATAGTTGTTCCTATTTTTAGCTTCTGTCGAGTGGCGTAGCTGAATATTCCATTCCTAATAGATGGTCAATAAAATCCTAAGTTTCAATGAAGATTCATGATATTCCTGACTTCATTTTCATATATGATGGACCCTTGTTAACCAGGTATGTTTCCATTCTTTAACTAGGTTCGTGTGTGTATATTATACTTGGTATAAAGCTGCATATTTAGTTTGCTATTTCTAATGATTTGTACAACAGTTGGCTTCATGGTTTTTAAAAGCGTCCGTAAGGCGACGCCTAAGCGTGACCGCTTGGGGAGCCTAGGCACCCAAGCATCCCTCTTAGTCGTCCCTAGGCGCCAAAGCGCCCTCCCTAAAGCGCCAAAGCATCGCCTTAAAAACCACGTCTGGCTTACCCTCCAAAGTTTGATACTATTTTATTTTGTTGCGGCTGCTTGCAGCATGTGCCACACATAGGTGCAACAAGTCCATGACCAGGGCCACTGCCGGTCAAGATGACGTCACAAACAACCGGCTGTAAGCCCAGGCCTAGATAAATAATTCATCTTATTTTTATATGTGTGCACGCGTATTCATCCCACTAGAAGTAATTCAGTGAAGAGAAGAAAATTTTCATCGATCAAATTCATTTTCACATCATAATTCTACTAGGTTATTTAGTGTCACCCAATTACTCATATTTTCATGGATCGTTCATTTTATAGTTTGTTTTGAAAAGTCCATTTGTCTCCCAGTTATTTTATGCATCAGTCCAATTACTCACTTATATGAAGTTTTTATTAGTTTCCTTTGCATACGCTTCATAAATGCGCTAATATTGATGGGTAATGTCCAATAAGGTTCTAATATGTCATGTAGTTGCAATCCTCCGACGAATTAAGGCTTCACCGCAGGTTGTGCACAAGTGGCCTGGTTTGTCAAAAGGTGTAAAGTTTGATCCAACTGACAAGGGATTGCTTTGGAATTTGCTGGCAAACATAATAAATTAGGTGCCAAACCTCAACCCTTTATCGCTGAATTTGTTCCACAAGTCTAGGAAGATGATGGTACCTACTACACACATCCAGAAACTTCCAGGTTCCTCTTCAATTACTTAAAAGTACCCAGGTATCTATGGGGTAAAATTTAGATATATTTCATTCGGTAAAAGAATACATGCTTCCCTTTTTTAGTCATCCTGTATATAAATTATGTAGTTTGTATCAACCATTTTCCGGTTGATTTTTTGTACGGTCTTTGTTTGTCAAACCTGAGGTGTGAAAATTCTCTGCTAATTATACCAGTATCACCAGTGTTGCCCACATGCAATTTTTCTATTAATTTTATCTATTCCCTTGATACTATGCCACTCAGTAACGTTTTTCAACTCTGCTATGAGCCTATGACTGCTTGCATCTCTGAACTGGTTCAAATATTAAATTTCACTCTTCTTTGAAAGAGTGACTTCACTTTCTTTTTTGTAGATGGGGCTTTGTAAAATGTACGTCAGAGAAAGCATCGGTCTGTTAATTCATTTTTAAAGTGGAGTTTTTAAACCGAGGCAGGCTGTAAGGCTATCTAGAAACTAGAAATAGCTTCGGGTAGACTAGAAGCTCTGCCTGCTGATAAGATGACAAGTCAAGCATTTGCAGCGAACGACGGAGTTGAAGATGAGAGCTCGTCCCGTGCAGCTGTGGCTGTACCTGCGGCAACGGATACCTCTGCATCGTCCAATCAAACCAGATTTATGTAGAATTATCACACAGCCTTATTGGTATTTTCTGCATCCTTTATCCTTCCAGTACATGTTTACATGAACTGTTGTTCTCTCTTCATTCTAGGCGGAAGGCACCAAAAGATGGAGGAGGAAAACAAAGAACTAGGTCACTCTTCAGAGATGCTACTGCTCAAGGTCTGGAATGACTATACTTATTGCTTTTTCAGTTCACATAAGTAGACTCTTTGATTTATTGTGGGTTTTTTCTTTACAGAGAACTTATTTTTCCTGTACATACTCTACGTCTGTGACTGCCCAATGCAACCCGCGCTCGGTACATTTTGGTTTTACTGTCGTCCAGGTCTTATTTGCTGATCGTCTCATTGTTAATGTTGTCGAGACCAGCAGCTTCTTCCTTTTGGAATTGTTACAGCTTATGTAACCCATTTAAGTGTTTGGGATCATTTCTCCATACAATTTAGATCAGTGAACAGATCAGAATTTATGTATCTGGTTCTGCATCGATGTCTGTGTGTATGTATTATATGCACCAAAATGTGACTCATAGAACATCTTATGTTAAGTCAGTGTGGTAAGAATATCCAAGTTATTGCCCTTATGCGCTACAGGACTGCTCTGATCCTTTTCTTAAGCTATATCTATGTGATGTACTGGTTATTTCTTCCATGCGCAACTTGAATTAGTGAATTGGTCAGGATCTTCGTGACTGTCTGTTCAATGTAACTGGATGTTAAGTTCTCATGATTCATGTTACTTTATGTTGTTATGGCGATAATCACCATGTCAATGTCACTGCATGGTCGGTTATGTCCATTTCATCTGTTTTATTATTGCTTCATTCCTCTGTATTTATGCTTCTACCTTGACGTGCTTAATTTGCTTCTAGATATCCACCAGCGCGGGTGTCGCCATCCTCAGGCACCCTCGCTTCCTTCCACAGAGATGTGCGCTATCTTTTGCTCCCGTCGATCTATTTTTAAAATTTACCTTGATCGTTTGGTGCCCTGGGCTGATTCTGGTTCCCGTTATTCCCTTTGCCCCTTTGCAATCATTGCTCAGTTTTCCTGTTACTTAGGGTCCTGATTGCGTGATATGGTAATTGTTAATTTCATGTAAACATAAAGATATAGTTACTTGTGTATCGCGCAATGTTCTTTCTGTAAATAACGGCGTGATCTCGGTGCTCGATCTAGATATGTTATTATTGCGAAACGTGATCTCGGTGCTTGATCCAGTCATGTTATCACCGCGAATAACGACATATCAGACGACTACGATATCAGTATCACCATTCTGTTTAACTTATATTTCTGGATATATACCGGCTCCTTAGTAATATGTACGTACTATGATAACTACGGGCAAAATTTTAACCGAACCAACAAGTGCCGCGCGGCAAGCCGCGCTCCGAAATCTAGTAAGAACACATAAACCGATAGATAGCCATGCTACACTCTATAAGATCCAACATATCACGCTCTAGCTAACCAAGTTCTCCCCCTATTTGTTCTTGAGATACTATATTCTCTACATTGTACTGCCAACCACCTACGTGGAATTTTTTATACACACATTATTGGGACCACGACAGGATTTTTTAGACCATGAAAAGCTGCATCAAGACATGATAAAATCAATCTGACTGCCTTACCATCACCCAACTGCATCCCCGATAGTAGTTTAAAAAATCGGAATGGTGAGTGAACTGGTCAAACGACTTTCACTTTCTAAGTGATGAGACAAAGTGAGTATTATGTAAATCTGGAAGAAAACACTCCATCCTCATAAACATAATATATGTAGGTGGCAGCTAAATAATCGAGCAAATCAGTAGATACAAGAATTTAGCTGACTGATACCTTCATTTGGTACATGTGACTGATATATACTTTGGTCAGTTGCACCGTAACATATGTTATCTCTACCTTAGCCAAATATCACCACTGTTTGTCTAATCCAAACCATGAAAATTAGAGAAACAGTATGAAACAAACATGTGTGGCCCCTTTGTTACCTATGTCTAAGATAACAAAATTAATGTTTTGTTGTTTTATTTCTTTGAAATGACAGCGTGACCCCCTTGAAACACAGTCCAACGCAATGTCGTCTTGCGGAGACCAGAACAACGACACCGGCGCCGAGACTTCTGAACAAGAGTTGGGGACGCACTATCATCGGATGTTCTTAGAGCAGCAGAATGAACAAAGGGGCAGCGATGATGCTGATTATAACCCTACCGCGGACGACGAAAGGGAGGATGCCGAGGAGCAAGGTGGCAGAGGAGAAGAAACCACCGATAGTGGCGCGGGTGGTGGCTCCGAGACCAGTAACCAAGCTAGGAAACGGCGTCAGGAGCGGCGCCCAAACCAGGTCGGTGCCACCCGAGAACCATTCACGGTGGTTGACAGCGATGGTGTGCCTCGGGAGCCTAAAACTCGCGCGAGGGGTTACGGCCTCCAATTGGCAGCAATCCTTCGGGACGTCGTCAACCTCAACGAAACTAACCTCCAACACAAGGACAAGAAGCATTTGCGCGCTCAACTTATTTCGAGGTTGCACGCCCGATACGAGTTTCCTGGCGAGTACAACAACCAGGATCACGAAGGTAATGTGGTGAACACCCATGCCATGACCAAGTTCACCAAAGCACTGAGCGGTTATAAATATATGGTGAGGGATATGCGTGCCGCGGGTGCCAATTTCGAGAAGATCCACATCCACTTTCCGAAGATTACGCAAGAAGACTTCGATGCTTTCGTGGCCAGTGAAGATCTGGAGCAAACCAAGGTTAACACCAAGTGGGGAGAGGACATGAGAAAAAAGAACATCGGAGTCCACCGCCTGGGTAGCAACGGTTACGCCGGCAAGGAGGAGATATGGGCGAAGGAGGATCAGGCCTATATAGAAGCCCGCATCGAGAACCGTGGCACAAGTACCCCCACCCGGAGACGCTGAGATTTCTGAGGTCCCGGTACCATAAAGAAACCGATACTGGGGATGTCTTCACGGACCCCAGGAAGGTGGTCGGTCTCAAGTTGGCCACGGACAAGAAGGTGCTTGCACTTGAGAAAGAACCGGTAAGCAAATTTACCAGTTTCAGCTTCGTTAAATCGTACTCTCGATTAAATTCTAGTATTGGCATTTCTTAATGCTTCATGTTACTTCTGCAGATAGAAGAACAAACGGCAGAAGCTGCCTCCTCGTCTCAGGCGTCGACGGATAAGCTTCCGTGGGACATACCCCTTGTCAGGGCGTTGAACAAGGTGAAGGAACTGCCACCGTTGACAAGGCCGCATCAGGGTCGTACGATTGCACATGGTGGAGGTCACAAGCATGTTAACCATGGCTTCGCCGTGGCAACTACCAAAGAGGAGCGAATGGCGGCGCGAGCGCAGAAGAGGCAGCATGAGACTAGCCAGACTAGCCAACTGCTGCAGGAGACGGCGGAGCTAAGGGAAGAGACGGGGGTGCTAAGGACAAGTTGACTGAATTGGAATCCACGATGGAAGAGAAGGTTATGACAGGGTGGCTAACACGCTAAATGAAATCATGCCTTCCATGTTTCAGTCGTGGGCGAACTATTTCAAAGCCGGCGGGCAAGGGCCGCTCCCGTTGATAAGCTTAGGCGGAAGCAACTCTGACAACAGGGCGCCGCAGGATGCAGCTCGACCTGTTATATTCGCGACTCCTGGCGCGACAAACGAAGGTGATAATAGGCCGGAGTCGCCGTCAATGCCGACTAGCAGCCCCTCTGTCACCTGCACGGCCGATCCCGCCCCCGGTCCTTCGACACGCGCTGAGCTCCCCGCTGTCACTCCAATGCCCCCCACCGGTCCGTCGACACGCGCCGAGATCCCCTCTGTCACTCCCAAGCCCTCCCTCGGTCCGTCCACACGCGCCGAGCTTGACGCCCTCACGGTAATTAATCTTAAAGCGTGAACTCGTTACTTGACTGCTTCGTCACCGCCCCCTCTAACCTACATATTTTCTTATAGGACCCCGAAGTTCCTTGCACCTTGCTATTGGACGTGGAGAATGAGTTGAAGGATGTGGCGAAGGGAATAATCCTTTGGCCACAAAACCGCAGGTTCCATTGCCAGCAAATCTCTGAGGACCTCCATCGGGTTCGCGTGGATCGGGCTTTAGCGGGATGCGGAGAGATGTATCCTCCTTACCAGCCCCTGGAAGCCGACGGCGAGCTGACGATATCAGGACTAAAGAATGAAATATTGGTATGGCCGAAGCGACTGATTCGATTGAACGCCAAATCAGGGACGACGGCAAGTCAAGACAAGGCCACTCCATCGGCTATGCCGGCGGCTCCAACTCCTCCACCTGTCGTTGATCCTTCTGAGCCCGCGACACAACACCGAAGCGAGGATCCCATTGATGAATTCATCGCTGATCTCGATATGGACCATCATTA
This sequence comes from Alopecurus myosuroides, assembly GCA_028641055.1. Taxonomy (NCBI): domain Eukaryota; kingdom Viridiplantae; phylum Streptophyta; class Magnoliopsida; order Poales; family Poaceae; genus Alopecurus; species Alopecurus myosuroides. The sequence continues at coordinate 19,933 of JAPCYS010001811.1, forward strand.
TGATGACCTCGAGCCTGTTGCTGACCTCGATCTGGATCAGCTCGCTGATATGTACCAGCCGCCTCGTGATTCACTCGACCACCGTGATCTCCCACCGGGAAAGCGGAATGCTTGAAGAAGAAGTTGTTTGGTTCTCAAGAAACCCCCAAGGAAGATGTCGGATTCAGCGCCCCAGCGCTCGGTGACCACCGTGATCTGCCAGCAAAAGCTTTGCTAAGCCCAAACACTTGTCGTGGTGCGACACTCGACGCGATAAGAGCAGGCGACGGCGCTCCCCCGTGCTTAAAGACGAGGAAGACCATTAGGAAAAGGCCTCAGAAGAAAAAAAGCAGTCGCCGCCTCCGCCAGCCAGCCAGCACCTCGGGTTCTGGACAAGTTACCCGACAAGTGGCGCCAACACCATGTTCTGGGCCAGCCGATGCTACCGCCAGACCTTGTCAAACTCTTGGCCGGGGACATGAGGAGCTGTCATGATGGTGTTATGCAGAAGGAGAGGGAACTTATGCAGTCGAGTTCCCCCTCGTACCCGCTCCACGTGGTCAAGGTGCCCCTCGGCGTGGGCTTTGTGGAGAAATACCCCGCAGAGCAGTTCTTTCTCAGGTTTGATGACCTGTTCAACGTCTTCCATCTGAAACGGCTCTTCCCACCCTTCGTGCGTCTCGTAGCTCTCAAAATGGCGCAAGATATCATGCAAAAGAGAACACCGGAGGTAGCGATAATGGACCCCTACTACATGCGTGAAAGCGTCTTGGCCAACCCACGGACCGAGTGATTGCAACGAAGCATATGGAGGATTCTTGGTGGCGAATCATACTAAGGAAACCTTCCTCATGCCATATTTCCCCGAGTAAGTCTATGATCGACCGCTATCCATCGTTACATTCTTTAGTATATTTCCATCTCTTTTGCGTGTGTGAGAAGATTAATCTGAGGATGGCGCATGGATTGTTTGTGCAGAGACATGTACTGCGTCCTCTCGATCATGTAGCCGTGGCAGTCGCACGTTACTTATCTCGACTCGGGGAGTGCCAAGCCGAAGAACTACACCAACCTCAAGTCTGTTCTCGACGCAGCTCTCACCGGATTCGCCGCCAATGCAGGTCCCCTCAAGGTAAGGAAAGAAACCAGCCGAGGATGCCTCCGGTGCGTCCACACAACCACGTTTGCCTGCATGAAGCAGTTGCACCAGAGAGTGGGATGGACGCCTGGTACACCATCCTTCATATGAGGGAGTTTGTGACGCCCCGAGATCGGGCACTATGCACATTTCAGCATTCCCGCCAAAATCCACATAATAACCGATTCCAGGTTGCCACTTGTGATAACATTACAATAGTTCACGAAATATTCCGCAACAACAACAGAAAAGATATATACAAGACGACTCAAACGAGTCAAGGATACAACTGATACAATACAAAGATCCAAATAACAGCGGAAGAAACAACATAGCGTCCGACTACGGACAGGATACAAATTGGACTAAGAGTCCTGAAGATAACCGATGGGTCCAATCCCTGCCCAGGCCAAACCGGAGGGATTCCCAAGCTAACGTCGTCAGACTTCAAACCTGTTGACTGCAATGTGGAATATGCAGCCACGAAAAATGGATTCGTAGGTCAGTACGATTAAGTACTGGCAAGTGGATAACCCATACTCACAAGATACCAGCGTAACCAATCATCACAAGATACAAATACTTTGGGTACAACGGAAGGAAGGGATTATTGCAAAGGAGCGGCAGCGGGCTGCACTAACTAACTACAGAGACGCGCTACAACATCCAGCTAAAAGAAAGGGATAAGATAGCGTCAGAACCAACTACACTACTCACCAAAACAATACCCATCCAATGTTACCCCCTACTAAGGAAGCAACCAAGGAAACTCACACGGTTGATTAAGGTGACATTCATTTTTATGGTGGAGGTAATCTATATTACTAGTCAATTTATCATCGGTAAGTGTAAGTTGTCTGAGTACTTGTTAGCCAGCACTTTCACCAAGTCATCCATAACCGCGGACAACACGGCTTCTCGAGAAGATTTAACCCTGCAGGGATGCACCAATTTAGCCGTACAGTAAGAATAACCCGCCAGACGGGGGATCAACCCACCAAGCGAGGTACTCAACACAACCCAACTCTTCTTCGCATCAAGCCCAAAGAACCCCGTGCAATTGAGCGCACGGCTAATCAAGCCCCACGAAGAAAAGGGGACCCTCATAGCACTCTAAGAACGTGTCTCCCTAAATGCCGACTACAAAAGTTCCACCCTGGCGCCAAGGGTTCGCACCTGCATATGCATGCAGCAAATGGAAAACCCGAACTAAATGAGGCAATTTGGACGAGATGCGAATAGAATCAGAATTGCGGGGGGCGCCCATACTCGCTTCCCACATGCGGTTAGTGCGCTCATCATGGATCAATGGACAAGACCCTTTTCCTAATTAGGGTCGACACTAGCAGGCCTCAAAACCACGTCGGGCCTCCCGCCGGTGCCTTATCATCAAATTATTATTACCCAAAACATTAACATGTTATTGATTGAATTGAAACCAACTATCAAACTAAACAAGTGATAAGACAGACAACGAGACTTGAGCGCAAACAACACTAAGCATGCAACTACGACACAAGGCCAACATGGTAAACAAACAACTGGTAATAGGAAGTGGAAGGAAGGCTATATCATGGCTGCAAGGTAAACATATGATAGGATCGAGACACAACATCGAATCATAAGGCTAGCATAAGAATAACGGAAAGAATCGGTAACAAGTGATGAAAGGCAGCCATAGGTAGCAAGTGAGTATACTTTCCTGGAATCCAGCAAGTAGAGGTACATCCGCAGAACTTGTCGTTGCTCACATCATCTCAACGTCCTATCCGCGAAGAAGCAACGAACTAGAACAAACACCGGATGCAACAATTACTACTACGGCAAAAGATCCAGCATGATCCTATTTTATATGCATGACAAGTTAAAGGGTGCATCAAAGATAAACTAGTTGACATGGTAAACATATTTAAATGGGCCCATATGCAATTTGGATTGCATATGGAAAAGCCCATGAATTAATGTTGAATTAAATGATCTACAAATAGCCATCATGTGAAAGTTAATTAGAATGAGGCAGGATGAGGAAAACAATGAGAAAACAACAATATCTTCAATTTGAAAAGGTGTTTACCAAGTTTAGAATTTTATTTATTAAGTTATGAAATTTGGCTTCTTAAATGAGTTACACCATCATTTGTTGTTTTCACCAATTTAAATTGTTCAAAATAGATAACAAAATTCATATTTGGAAAGAACACGAAATTTTAGATGGAATACATATTTCATTTGTTGAATTTGGATTTTAGATGAGCAAGTTATTAATTTGACAATTTTAAATGCATTAATTAAGAAACAGCTGTTTTCAGCAATTTAAATTATTCAAAACAGAAAACAAAGTTGATATTTGCAAAGTTCATGAAAAATGGGATGGAAAACATAATTTACATGTTGGAATTGGATTTGAATTGCCCAAGTTATGAATTTTGCAATTTAAAAGGTTTAATTAAAGCATTGAATTATTGCACCACTTTTAATTAGGGAAAACAATAAACAAATTGCATTGAAAAGGTTTAAAACATGTATAAAATGTTTCAATGACAATTTGAGCTATTAAACATAATTTTTGGACCATTATTGAATTTATTGTAAATTTTTCATAAGCATTTTTATTCTGCCCTTTTAGTAAACAAAAGGAAACATGTTCAAATTTAATTCAATTGTGACCAAATAAAATACCACTGTGCAGAGTTTGTTAAGACAAATTTTTAGAGCCCAAGTTTGCTCAATTTGGGTGAACAAAACTCAAGTTATGAATTCCCAAAGTTTCCAATTTTATTGCATTTTCTGTATTTAATTATTTAGTGCAAAAATTTATTACAGAAATATGTTGCAACTTTGTGACTAATAGAAAGAGCACAAGACTCTGAATCCACAGAAACTTGAATCACTGAAATTGGAGCAAAATTCAATTTGTTATTGATTTTACAATTAAGGGTTCAGATCTGTTTTTCTGGAATTCGAGAAATAAAAGAAAAAGGAGGTGGCTTTGCGCCGGGGGGGGGGGGGGGATCGAACCCTTGATCTTTCGCTGAGATACCAGGGAATAGAGCCACTAGGCTATCGATCGGTTTTTGTTAGGTACAGAGTGCGTAGGTGTTTTGAGGTAACGGGTGCGGCTCTACTGTCGAAACTGAACGCAGTTCAGTTAACTGCATCCCGATCGGGAACCAGCAACGACGGACGGCGACCGCGGCTAGGCGCTCGAGGGCTGGGCGCTCGCCCGCGGTGCAGAGGGAAGGAGAGAGGGGAAAGGGGAGAGGGGAGAGGGCGAGGGCGGACAGGGGGTGGCTCACCGTGGCCCGATCGAGCGGGAGCAGTGGCAGTGGCGATGGCGCAGCGACAGGGGCCGACGGGGAAGAAGGAGTGCTCGCCGAGGTCGACCTAGGGCAGCTCCGGCCCGGAGTTTCGGCGAGGAGGGAGAAGGTGGTGGGGGCTTTCCATTCCCGGCGAGATGGAGGGCCGAGGGTGCCCGTGGTGGCAGCGCCATGCCCTCAAAGTGGCGGCCATGGAGGGTTTGGTACTGGCTCAGAGTTCAGAGGAGAGAGGGAGGAACTGAGGAGGAAGAAAGAAGGGCGGCGGCGATGGAGGAAGGAGAGGGAGTGGCCTAGGGTTAGGGTTGGAGGGGGAAGGAGGTGCTTTAAGGTGGGGGGAGCAGGTGGAGGTGGGGAATCGATGGTGACAACGACATCCCCCCTCCTGTCTGTCCGTACGAGGAAGAAGGGGGGGTTGGGCTGCTGGGCTGGGTCAACAGGGGTGCGGCTGGGCCTAGATGGAGATGGCTGGGGTGGTAGGTGGGCTTTGGCCTGCCTCCCCTTGTTGGTTTTTCTTTCTTTTTTCTTTTTTTCTTTCTCTCTTTTTTTTGTAGGAAAGAAAAGGAGAGAAAAGGAAGTAGGTGTTAGGGTTTTAGCTTTTATGAAATATTTTTTATTGATTTACAAAACAGTGAGGCCAAGGTTTGTGAACTTTATTTTCAAAAATTTCAAATTGCCAAATTGATTTGAATTTGCCATTTTAATTTCAAATAGGGTTTCATAAAGGATTGTTTTTTTGAAATAACCAAGCAAAAATTAATTCCAATCAACTTATATTGAAAAAACAATTTGAGTTTGAAAAACACAGGTGCATTGTTTGAAAAAAATTTAAATGGATTTGAATTTTTGTTTTGTTTTTGAATTGGTTTGCAAACAATGTGCAGATGATGCATGTGATGCAATGCCAAAAAGGAAAACAATCAATTTTCTAAAATTAGGGATAACACCCCAGGTGTTACAGACGACACCACTAACAAGGGATTGCGCCCTCGCAATCCACCCCCTAACCCGGGAGGGAAAGAAGTTCGACTATCGATTCTTCATGCTTCCAGTTGATCTCCTCGACACCACTAACAAGGGCTTCTCGACACCACTAACAAGGGAATCTTGCTCGGCTGATGACGATGTTCTTCCACCAGGAATCTTCCGATGATCGAACCTATTAGGTTAAAGGCTCGGAAAACGTCCACCCACGTAGGATCCTAACACTTTGAAAGATAGACAAGGGGAGACTCCAAAACAAATAAGATGAGAGGGGAAATAGAATAGAGATAAGGAGAAAACAAGAATCCTGTTGAGATGTTTCCAAACAGGTTTTGCACAAATAGTTTTTGACACTCTAGATACAACGACCGTTAGCGAGGTTATCCTACAGGCTTTGCGGACCCGTTGCTTCGATAACCATTCGTATCGAAACAATATCGGGAATCGGAAACCATGCTCTAATACCATTTGTGACGCCCCGAGATCGGCACTATGCAGATTTCAGCATTCCCCCAAAATCCACATAATAACCGATTCCAGGTTGCCACTTGTGATAACATTACAATAGTTCACGAAATATTCCGCAACAAAAACAGAAAAGATATATACAAGACGACTCAAACGAGTGAGGGATACAACTGATACAATACAAAGATCCAAATAACAGCGGAAGAAACAACATAGCGTCCGACTACGGACAAGATACAAATTGGACTAAGAGTCCTGAAGATAATCGATGGCGTCCAATCCCTGCTCAGGCCAAACCGGAGGGATTCCCAAGCTAACGTCGTCAGACTTCAAACCTGTTGACTGCAATGTGGAATATGCAGCCACGAAAAATGGATTCGTAGGTCAGTACGATTAAGTACTGGCAAGTGGATAACCCATACTCACAAGATACCAGCGTAACCAATCATCACAAGATACAAATACTTTGGGTACAATGGAAGGAAGGGATTATTGCAAAGGAGCGGCAGCGGGCTGCACTAACTAACTACAGAGACGCGCTACAACATCCAGCTAAAATAAAGGATAAGATAGCGTATCAGAACCAACTACACTACTCACCAAACAATACCCATCCAATGTTACCCCCTACTAAGGAAGCAACCCAAGGAAACTCACACGGTTGATTAAGGTGACATTCATTTTTATGGTGGAGGTAATCTATATTACTAGTCAAGTTATCATCGGTAAGTGTAAGTTGTCTGAGTACTTGTTAGCCAGCACTTTCACCAAGTCATCCATAACCGCGGACAACACGGCTTCTCGAGAAGATTTAACCCTGCAGGGATGCACCAATTTAGCCATACACGTAAGAATAACCCGCCAGACGGGGGATCAACCCACCAAGCGAGGTACTCAACACAACCCAACTCTTCTTCGCATCAAGCCCAAAGAACCCCGTGCAATTGAGCGCACGGCTAATCAAGCCCCACGAAGAAAAGGGGACCCTCATAGCAGTCTAAGAACGTGTCTCCCTAAATGCCGACTACAAAAGTTCCACCCTGGCGCCAAGGGTTCGCACCTGCATATGCATGCGGCAAATGGAAAACCCGAACTAAATGAGGCGATTTGGACGAGATGCGAATAGAATCAGAATTGCGGGGGGTGCCCATACTCGCTCTTCCCACATGCGGTTAGTGCGCTCATCATGGATCAATGGACAAGACCCTTTTCCTAATTAGGGTCGACACTAGCAGGCCTCAAAACCACGCCGGGCCTCCCGTCGGTGCCTTATCATCAAATTATTATTACCCAAAACATTAACATGTTGTTGATTGAATTGAAACCCAACTATCAAACTAAACAGTGATAAACAGACAACGAGACTTGAGCGCAAACAACACTAAGCATGCAACTACGACACAAGGCCAACATGGTAAACAAACAACTGGTAATAGGAAGTGGAAGGAAGGCTATATCATGGCTGCAAGGTAAACATATGATAGGATCGAGACACAATCATCGAATCATAAGGCTAGCATAAGAATAACGGAAAGAATCGGTAACAAGTGATGAAAGGCAGCCATAGGTAGCAAGTGAGTATACTTGCCTGGAATCCAGCAAGTAGAGGTACATCCGCAGAACTTGTCGTTGCTCACATCATCTCAACGTCCTATCCGCGAAGAAGAAACGAACTAGAACAAACACCGGATGCAACAATTACTACTACGGCAAAAGATCCAGCATGATCCTATTTTATATGCATGACAAGTTAAAGGGTGCATCAAAGATTAACTAGTTGACATGGTAAACATATTTAAATGGGCCCATATGCAATTTGGATTGTATATGGAAAAGCCCATGAATTAATGTTGAATTAAATGATCTACAAATAGCCATCATGTGAAAGTTAATTAGAATGAGGCATGGATGAGGAAAACAATGAGAAAACAACAATAGCTTCAATTTGAAAAGGTGTTTACCAAATTTAGAATTTTATTTATTAAGTTATGAAATTTGGCTTCTTAAATGAGTTACACCAGCATTTTGTTGTTTTCACCAATTTAAATTGTACAAAATAGATAACAAAATTCATATTTGGAAAGAACACGAAATTTTAGATGGAATACATATTTCATTTGTTGAATTTGGATTTTAGATGAGCAAGTTATTAATTTGACAATTTTAAATGCATTAATTAAGAAACAATTGTTTTCAGCAATTTAAATTTTTCAAAACATAAAAAAAGTTGATATTTGCAAAGTTCATGAAAAATGGGATGGAAAACATATTTTACATGTTGGAATTGGATTTGAATTGCCCAAGTTATGAATTTTGCAATTTAAAAGGTTTAATTAAAGCATTGAATTATTGCACCACTTTAATTATGGAAAACAATAAACAAATTGCATTGAAAAGGTTGAAAACATGTATAAAATGTTTCAATGAACAATTTGAGCTATTAAACATAATTTTTGGATCATTATTGAATTTATTATGTAATTTTTCATAAGCATTTTTGTTCTGCCCCTTTTTAGTAAACAAAAGGAAACGTGTTCAAATTTAATTCAATTGTGACCAAATAAAATACCACTGTGTAGAGTTTGTTAAGACAAATTTTTAGAGCCCAAGTTTGCTCAATTTGGGTGAACAAAACTCAAGTTATGAATTTCCAAAGTTTCCAATTTTTATTGCATTTTCTGTATTTAATTATTTAGTGCAAAATTTATTACATAAATATGTTGCAACTTTGTAACTAATAGAAAGAGCACAAGACTCTGAATCCACAGAAACTTGAATCACTGAAATTGGAGCAAAATTCAATTTGTTATTGATTTTACAATTAAGGGTTCATATGTGTTTTTCTGTAATTCGAGAAATAAAAAAAAGGCTGAGAAAAAGGAGGTGGCTTTGCGCCGGGGGGGGATCGAACCCTTGATCTTTCGCTGAGATACAGGGAACAGAGCCACTAGGCTATCGATCGGTTTTTGTTAGGTACAGAGTGCGTAGGTGTTTGAGGTAACGGTGCGGCTCTACTGTCGAAACTGAACGCAGTTCAGTTAACTGCATCCCGATCGGGAACCAGCAACGACGGACGGCGACCGCGGCTAGGCGCTCGAGGGCTGGGCGCTCGCCCGCGGTGCAGAGGGAAGGAGAGAGGGAGAGGGGAGAGGGCGAGGGCGGACAGGGGGTGGCTCACCGTGGCCCGATCGAGCGGGAGCAGTGGCAGTGGCGATGGCGCAGCGACAGGGGCCGACGGGGAAGAAGGAGTGCTCGCCGAGGTCGACCTAGGGCAGCTCCCGCCCGGAGTTTCGGCGAGGAGGGAGAAGGTGGTGGGGGCTTTCCATTCCCGGCGAGATGGAGGGCCGAGGGTGCCCGTGGTGGCAGCGCCATGCCCTCAAAGTGGCGGCCATGGAGGGTTTGGTACTGGCTCAGAGTTCAGAGGAGAGAGGGAGGGAACTGAGGAGGAAGAAAGAAGGGCGGCGGCGATGGAGTGGCCTAGGTTAGGGTTGGAGGGGAAGGAGGTGCTTTAAGGTGGGGGGGAGCAGGTGGAGGTGGGGAATCGATGGTGACAGCGACATCCCCCCTCCTGTCTGTCCGTACGAGGAAGAAGGGGGGGTTGGGCTGCTGGGCTGGGTCAACAGGGGGTGCGGCTGGGCCTAGATGGAGATGGCTGGGGTGGTAGGTGGGCTTTGGCCTGCCCCCCCTTGCTGGTTTTTCTTTTTTTTTCTTTTTTTTCTTTCTCTCTTTTTTTGTAGGAAAGAAAAGGAGAGAAAAGGAAGTAGGTGTTAGGGTTTTAGCTTTTATGAAATAATTTTTATTGATTTACAAAACAGTGAGGCCAAGGTTTGTGAACTTTATTTTCAAAAATTTCAAATTGCCAAATTGATTTGAATTTGCCATTTTAATTTCAAATAGGGTTTCATAAAGGATGTTTTTTTTTGAAATAACCAAGCAAAAATTAATTCCAATCAACTTATATTGAAAAAACAATTTGAGTTTGAAAAACACAGGTGCATTGTTTGAAATTTTTTAAATGGATTTGAATTTTGTTTTGTTTTTGAATTGGTTTGCAAACAATGTGCAGATGATGCATGTGATGCAATGCCAAAAAGGAAAACAACCAATTTTCTAAAATTAGGGATAACACCCCAGGTGTTACAGAGTTTGTGAAGGATGCAAACGACCTCTTTGCCATCTAGTCTCCAAAAACGGGGCATCGACATGGCGAACGCCCCTAGCGATACGGTGAGAAATTAGTTTCGTCACATCCAACGACAGATTGCCACAATAATCCATCACGATGTCGTCACTAAGGGTGGCTCTTCTTCGCGGGTCACATACCACCGATGAATGACGAGATAGAAGCCCGCCTAGAGGCATACGGTGACAAGCAGCCATTCAACTCGCTAGACGGCATCCGCCCCTTCCCGCCAAAGCCGAATACTTAGAGTAAGAAAACTTATTTCTCAGCCCATATACTTGTTGTGGCAGCCGAATCCCTGTTTCATACTTGTTTCATATTTGAATTTGCTACGTTGTTGCATATACTTGTTGCATATATGATTTGGCTACTGATGTCTATTTTGTCTTGTCCAAATAATAGAGACGCTCTATGTCGTGTACCGGGGACATGTTCCCGAGTATATGACGACTGGGAGGCTGCCGGAGACAGTTTGCACCGGTTCAGCGGCAATAGCTACAAGGGGTACACCACTATGGCGGAGGCACAAACTCGATATGCGAGCTATCTAGCGGGAGATACATATCTAGCGGGTGAGAAGAGAAGGAAGCGGATGAAGACCATCTTCGTCACGATGATGCTCATCGTTTCCGCCTTTCTATTCTACCGTCTAGTTTAGATCGATGTCCCCTTAGCTAGATATCTTCCGACACTTTGTATTTATAACTTTGTATTCCATGATGGATGTCTTAGCTACTTGTTTTGTCTATGGCTTCACTTCGATACTTTGTATTCGGGTTTGAGACTTATATTCGTGTGTGATACATCTGAGTATTAGCTGCTTGATTTGTGCCGAATAAATTCTGTTTTGTGAAATATATATTCTGTTTATTTTCCTGTATATACCTGTAACAGTATAAAAACTGTATATACCGTATTCTGTTTTTTTTTTGAAATAGCAAAACTCTAGCGCCGACGCTCTGGGTGGGCCTATCACCCGCGCGCGCGCGTGCTCCGGGGCTAAGCCAGCATACCGCCGGGGCGCTGCACCGAAGCGCCGGCGCTAATGTTACCCCCGGCGCTAATTTAAATACCCCCGGCGCGTTGGGCTGGGCGCCGGCAGTAAATATTTACCACCGGCGTGATCATCGCCAGCGCGCCCCAGGGCGCCGGCGGTAAGCTGAAGTAGAGCGCCGGCGGTAACTTAAGTAATATATACTGCCGTCCTGTCTATCTGCTCACTGATTTAAAAGCAGGGTCTATAGATATTTTAGAAAACAAAGTTTATAGATCTTCAGAGTACATCGGTTGGAAACGGCAAGAAAGTTCATGATCAACTATTAAATAACACACTTTGAAGTAGGAAAAAAAATACCCTGTACCAGAAATTAACTATTTGAAAGGAAAAAACTAAATTTCAGTTGTGGCTTGAGCATCCTTACTATGATTGACATATTGGTCTAAGATAGCCTACTCATTTTTCTTATGCACAAACACTTACCCATTCAACATTGGACCAGTCTGACATAGCTGATTTCAACATTCAAGTTTTCTTCAATATGAAAGACCATATAGTTTATGTAAGACAATACCCCACCTGAAGATGTTCCTAGAGAAAGCACGTTAAATGTTTGGGTTGTTATTCATCAGTGTCATACTGGCCATGATCTTTGCACAAAATGAATGTCTGTCTTGAAATAATGAAAAACGACAAAGATTTATTTCTCGAATGAGATAAACTCCAAAATTGTTTTAACCCAGCCGACCGAACCTACAAATTTAATCCATAAGTTACAACCGGACCAAAACACAAGGTAAGTTCATCCCTTTTTGCTATAAAAAAAATCCATACATTTTTTATTTTGGAAAAGTTTAATCTTTCAGTTTATTTCATGTACACAAGGATGTGTCACAATCTCGTGTTCAAATAATTAAGACCGACCAAACGACTACCAATAGAGAAATTTGATTCTAAGACGAACTGAACATTCTAATGGAAATAGAAAACCAACACGTCGATGTTTCCTGATTAGATGAATTTAGGTGAAAGTTGTGTTTCATGGATCTTTTTCATTCATTATTTGCTAAATGAAATGAGTTGTATGCTGGTCTACCCGTAGCAGCGCACGGGTATTGTGCTATACACAATAGAAAGGAAGAGACCCCTAAGGCCTTTCGAATAAAGTTACCTATCCAAGAAGAAGATATGTACGTAGGTTCAAAGGAGGTGTCATGATCAACGAAGCAACTCTTTAGAGGAAACAATATAATTTTTGGAAACGCCAGGAGCTGCTTGAGAGAGATGATGTCGCTGATGCCTTTGGACAATGAATAAGGTTTACGTTTCATGGTTTTCAAAACAAAAGTGATCTCCTCCTATATAACACAAAATATTAATTGTCTACAATGATGGCATGTTTTATGTTTTTGAGATTGGGTCACGTACGAAATTATGGGAATGTATACATACTAGACCAATGTCGAAGTTAAATTAATCTGGAATAAGAAAAAAAAATGTCAGCCAGAACATTAATACAAATAAAATTATAAGAATTGCACATTCCGTGAAGAATAGCTAGATCTATGTCTAAGAAAAATCAATGCAGGAAATGTTTGTTTTAAACAAGAGTTGGATGAAGTTTAATTAGGAGTCAGATGATCCTCTATTTTGCATCATATCATGAAGATTCCTTCCATGGTACACATCGTAAATAAAATGGAAAGTAAGTCACATAAGTTAAATTAGAAGTTAAAAAAACGTCAGTTTCCATACATAGATATGTCATTGTTGTGAGAGCAGCCATTAGGAAGCGTTATCAGGACTTTTTTTTTACCATGTGAACAGATTGCTAATCATGTGACCATGTATGTGTCATTGATGCATAAGTACAACTAAAGCCACCAACATTGCATTGTTGGCTAGATTCTAGAAATCCATCCTCCATGACTGAATATCAAAAGATTATAAGACAACGATATTTTCTCCTTTAGTCTGCACAATTTTGACAGCAAGATGCTAACCTATGTGATTCATAATTTTGGTTAGGGTTTGAGAAAACTTCTAGCAACTAAGAATAAGAAAAAATGATGTTGTACCTATGCTTGAAAAAATACTAGAACCAGGAAAAGCAATATTTAATTTTTTTTACTACAAATACTCATATGTTTGGTTGATATAAATGAGCATGAGGTACAAAATGGTAGCAAATGGATGAAGAGAGGGGAAATAATTAGGTAGAATAGATGAAAATAAACAAATGAACATAACACGGCCAAGGGATACTGCATGATGAACTTTATTATTTAGAAAAGCGGACATAAACCACCAAGTGACACACTTGTGATGTCATTATTTCTTATATACTAGTTATCATAACACTCATTAATTCACTCGGATGACCTATCGGTCGAAGATGACTCATCATCGTCGTTTGGTAACTCTCGAAGCTCGTTTGAGTAAATTTAGGAGTGAATGCACCAAACTCTTCTCCCCTGTTGTTTTTGAGGTTCCTGGCTTCCTGCCTAGAAATGCGATAGGCATTGGCGATGACATCAACGGGCAAGGCTTGTAGGATGGAGTTCTTTCCTGCGATGTGACTAAACATAGAGTTTGGGTTGGTCTTGAATGAAATGTACTGGCATCCTTCACGCTCTGCCTTTTTTAGAACAACGTAGTGTTGTGGTATGATTAGCAACTGCCCTCGGCGAAGACGGTCATTGAATACTGTTTGACCATGGTTGTTGACGACCTGAACCCGGACATGCCCTTGTATTACGTACATGACACTGTGTGCATTGATGTTCCAAAATGGGGAAAGAACAGCATTCTGCAATACAAATTATTGTACGCCATATTATTAACCATGTGTTACAATGCATAAAATATTATAATATTATAGTGCATTAAAAATATAGCATCATATATACCTGGTATAGATTTACTCTGGTAGCACTCATTTGCACGAGGTTAAGGATTGGGAAATTCTTGCCGTTTAGGTGTGTTATCCTGCCAGCACGTGGGTTGTACGTGTCAGCACGTTTGGGATTTTCGATGTTTAGTCTTGCCTCCAATGAGCAAAAATTCTCTTCCAAACCATTGAAACTACCACCCATTGGCTGCTCTTCCTGGTACTGAGTCGATTGTCCTTGTTGGTATTGAGCCGATTGTTCTTCCTGGTACTGAGTTGATTGTCCTTGTTGGTATTGAGTCGATTGCCCTTCTTGGTATTGTGTGGACTGTCCTACCTGGCTTTGAATTTGTTGGTAGGCTTGTTGCTCCATCGGTCCTTGTTGGGACAAAATGGGCTTCAAGAATCGAAGTCCTTGGTTCACACGAATTATCTCGCCTCTTTGGTCATTTTGACTCTGAATCCTTTGTGCTGCTTGTTGATTGATACCAAAGGCTTCACTAAGAAGTTGGACACTAAATCCACTAAATAAGTTTTGCGCAAATTGTTGATCCCTCTTGTTGTTACCAGCCAACAAGAACTCCTAAAATTTAACATTAATGAAGTAAAAGAAGTTCAGTGATACCACACAATATATACTTTAAAAATCACAGATATGTTGCATGCGAACAATAATATATAAATTACAGGGGTTAGTTTTAAAGCCATATATATTTACCTTTTGTCTAGGTTCAAGTTGATTAGCGTTGTTGTTTACGTCAAAGACATATACAGCTACAACCGGTACATCGCCATCATTGTAGCACCAATGTACAATACCAGCTGGCAGTGCAACAACATCCCCTTGTTTGAACTGGTGAACTCTTTGGTGCTCATCCCGAAACTTTTGGCTCTGACTTTGACCTTCAGCAAACCGTGATTGATCAAATGGCTGGAATGGCTGTTGGAAGGTCGCTGGGCATCCAGGGAAAGTCAACCCTGTGAATCCCCTACCTACAACAAAAGATATTTCTTCAATATTAGTAACTCATGGATTATGATTTAGTACTTGGAACATATAAACTCCTAAGTATAGCATAACAATGGAATTGCACTATTCGGTTCAGACACCAACCTTGGAGGATGTAAACCAAGCCAGGAGCATTGTGGTATTGAGGTAATAAGAGACCTTGAGGCTCGACAACACGACGGATGACGGAGACACCGGCACAACGAAATTGCTCATTCTGATCATCAAAGTACTCAGTGATCCCGGCTTGTGACCTCACTTGTCGAACTGGTTCAAATGCTTGTAGCCTATCGAATCTGCATCCTCTTAAACCACCCTGTCGAGAGCTTTGCCATGGAGTAAAGCTCTGGCTGAACAGCTGAGCCATGGATCCATGGCACAAGAGGAGCATGCAAAAGTAAAACAAAGCTGATGGAAAATTTGTAGTTGCCATGATTGTCTGAAGAGATTGGAGAGAGCTGGTTGATGCTGGTTTGGTGATTGTGAGTTAGTTTTTATAACCATAAAAAGTAGCTTAGGATAGAGAAGAAGATATGGATGGTGACTCACACATGGTTTAAGATGTGAGTAGATATAACTTTGCCTTAGAAGTTATGTGTTGCTTTTCACCTACAAATAATGTTAACTTAGCAAGCAAGCACTATCTTATCTATACAGCTCATGGAAATTGTATTATAGCTAATCAACACATGATATTTCTTGCACTTTCTACAACTAACTTTTTTGGCACTTTAGTCGCCTTTTGTTTGATCTATGCACAACAAGATATATATGGATGCATGTAGTCATGTGGCATAACTTGTGTCTATCTATATATCAAAAAGTGTAAAGTGGATGAGTCATGTCCATGTAAAAAAAAAGTACATATTTGAGATGTATAATCCACATCGGTAGATAGAATGGTATATAATATACAAAAAAAAGTCGTTGCTAAATATATATGCAGTATAGCAATGAGATGCAGGTGCTATTCATTGGATTCTCCGTCCAATAGGTATTTCCATATCGATTAGGATGTTCTTAGAAATTCCCCAATTGACAGGATTAGTAGACAAGTATTCACTCCAATAGAATGCTAACTTCCTTCTACAGTTTTTCACATTAATTAATTAATAACCAAAAAATCACACGATACAAACCAACCTCCCAACACGTTTTGGTTTGTAATCAGTTTACTTTAAATACAGAAAAAATAATTTCCTAAAATCTATTGTGATGGTGCATGGATGGAGGGGCATATGACACTTATCGACAAGTCTCGTCAAATAGCAAAATATATTATTTATAAATGGAGTAGTTATTGATAGGTCACATCTGACTGATACAAACCACATAGAAAATAACATCCGACATCTTTATAAATGATGACTGAATTTTACACTCGGTATTTTTGAAGTTAAATCTTTGTCCTCATTAATCCATATAGTTGCCTACTAATGACTAATTCTTGAAGGTATTTATATATTTAGAAGATTAAATGCCAACTTGGAGGAGTGGACCTTGCAACAATAACATGCTCCCGGTAAAGCATTTGAACATGTAGCAAACATCGATTTGCCGTCACAAAGAAATGACGGGCACTAGTACGATAGCAGGCGCACATACTAGTGCTAGTTCTAGGTGATGGAAAATCCCACATATGGAAGAGAAGAAAATTTTGGAAGGAACATGTACACTCATCTAAAGATAACATCCTTGGGAGTCACATGGCGCTCCTCAGTGATTTGGATCCTCAGCCGTCCGATTGTCTCTCCAAAATAATCCTGGCAGTCCATGTCACGGTAAAAAAAAAATTACTGCGTGATTCACCGCGTCGTATAAAAGGAGCTGCGGCCGCGCGGTCAAAGCTCCCCGTGTCCTCTCTCCCCACAATCTTTTCCCCAACCCTAGCTGCCTCCCACGCCATGAAAGCACAGCCGCCGCCGGGATGACGCGGAGGCGCTGCAAGCAAGGAGCTCGATCTCCACCGGCACGTCCCCGACTCAACGCCTCCCGCTCCTTCTCCTCCCGCGCCATGGCTGCACCACCGCCGCTGGCGACGACGCGGACGCGACGCAGGCGAGGAGCTCGACCTCCACGGCCTCCTCCTCCGCGCGCCCTCCGCCGGCCGCCAATCATGTATGTACGTGCAGATTTTAAGCTCCAGCGGCTGCTGCGATGCGCCTCTCCCCATAGACGACTTTTAGCACTCGAGCAACCGTCGTCGTCCTCAAGTCGGGAAGAACTCCACTGCGAGCTCTAGGTATCCAAGCCCCCCCCCCCCCCAACTGATGTAGGTGCCCGCGGTTCAGGTTGGTACCCACACGCCCTCCTTTTCGTAACTGATTGATTTCACGCTCAGATCTGATGGTCCCATGTTCTTCCCTTTATGCAGCTCGATTCAATTGGTCTATTTCAGAGAGAGCTTGCAGGCGCTGCTGGTTCAGGTGCGGGTTGTCTAGATAGGCTGCTACTTTCGTTCATCCTCTATTATTCAGTTTTTTGTTTGCTTTCTAACAACAACCTGGCTGGTTCAAGGTTTTGCTGCTATCATGAGGCTTTGTCTATTGCTTCAGGTCAATGAGGAAGAGTTGGGTACTGATTTTCTAACCAATTAAGCATTTCAGGTTAGCCTAATTTAAACTCTTCATATATACACTTATCGGAATCTCAAGTTATTTTTAATTTTGTAAACTTAACCATGTCTCCCTTTTTCCGGTTTCATCTATGTTTGCATTGATCTTCAATGGATTTATGACATGAGCATGCTCTTTCTGTAGGTGTTGAGTCGAGGGGCGCCTCCATGGATTCGTCGTTAACAGGTCAACTTGGATCTGTAAGTTAAAACATGGATCCATAAGTTCTGTGTTCTCTCATATGCATTCCTCTTTATGCTTTATGTTTTTCAATGTGGATTGTTTGTTCCAATTAATTTACAGGTTATATTGATGTGCATAAGTTTACATATAAGGTTGTAGCAGACTCTTGGCTGCTCTATTTGAGTGGGGAGAGATGATGCCAGGGGAGAGATGTAGCAGACTGAATTGCAGCAATGCTTCCATATATTTTATTAATAAAGGTTGTGGCTAAATACGTACAAACAACGGTGATGTGCAAAGAGGCCATTGACTGATTAAGAATGCTCATTTTTTAGCCCGCAGCCCTGCATGGCATGATTTCTTAGCTTTTTTTAATCTTTTTTCTCTTTGCATCGATATGAGCAATTATTCTTATACCGTCGACAGTAATCAGTGTAGTGTCATGAAGATACCATTTTTAGGAGTCAAAACTCCAGACTTTGCATCAATATTGTTGTCAACACAAGCAATTATTCATCTTCTGCTTACATTTTTCAGATGTTGAGGTGTACCCCGAATGCTTGTGTTTGGATGGCATGAGGTTCGGACCACAATTACCAACAATGTGGGTTGCTGCGTGCTGCAGGTGTGTTCCCATCCTGCCCACCCCCATTGACGCTTCATATCTGTCGGAAAGTAGCATATCTATTTTAGGATATCGCTGAGATCATAAGTTATGGCCAAAGCTTCACTAAATCTACGCTGCAAGCCCCGGGTGAGTATCTCCGTCGGTTTCTTTAAATAAATGTTAATTGCCTAAATTATTTCTGTCCTTGAACAAGTATCCGAATAGTTGTTCCTATTTTTAGCTTCTGTCGAGTGGCGTAGCTGAATATTCCATTCCTAATAGATGGTCAATAAAATCCTAAGTTTCAATGAAGATTCATGATATTCCTGACTTCATTTTCATATATTGGACCCTTGTTAACCAGGTATGTTTCCATTCTTTAACTAGGTTCGTGTGTGTATATACTTGGTATAAAGCTGCATATTTAGTTTGCTATTTCTAATGATTTGTACAACAGTTGGCTTCATGGTTTTTAAAAGCGTCCGTAAGGCGACGCCTAAGCGTGACCGCTTGGGGCCTAGGCACCCAAAGCATCCCTCTTAGTCGTCCCCTAGGCGCCAAAGCGCCCCCTCCCTAAAGCGCCAAAGCATCGCCTTAAAAACCACGTCTGGCTTACCCTCCAAAGTTTGATACTATTTTATTTTGTTGCGGCTGCTTGCAGCATGTGCCACACATAGGTGCAACAAGTCCATGACCAGGGCCACTGCCGGTCAAGATGACGTCACAAACAACCGGCTGTAAGCCCAGGCCTAGATAAATAATTCATCTTATTTTTATATGTGTGCACGCGTATTCATCCCACTAGAAGTAATTCAGTGAAGAGAAGAAAATTTTCATCGATCAAATTCATTTTCACATCATAATTCTACTAGGTTATTTAGTGTCACCCAATTTACTCATATTTTCATGGATCGTTCATTTTATATAGTTTGTTTTGAAAAGTCCATTTGTCTCCCAGTTATTTATGCATCAGTCCAATTACTCACTTATATGAAGTTTTTATTAGTTTCCTTTGCATACGCTTCATAAATGCGCTAAAATATTGATGGGTAATGTCCAATAAGGTTCTAATATGTCATGTAGTTGCAATCCTCCGACGAATTAAGGCTTCACCGCAGGTTGTGCACAAGTGGCCTGGTTTGTCAAAAGGTGTAAAGTTTGATCCAACTGACAAGGGATTGCTTTGGAATTTGCTGGCAAAACATAATAAATTAGGTGCCAAACCTCAACCCTTTATCGCTGAATTTGTTCCACAAGTCTAGGAAGATGATGGTACCTACTACACACATCCACAGAAACTTCCAGGTTCCTCTTCAATTACTTAAAAGTACCCAGGTATCTATGGGGTAAAATTTAGATATATTTCATTCGGTAAAAGAATACATGCTTCCCTTTTTTAGTCATCCTGTATATAAATTATGTAGTTTGTATCAACCATTTTCCGGTGTTGATTTATTTTTTGTACGGTCTTTGTTTGTCAAACCTGAGGTGTGAAAATTCTCTGCTAATTATACCAGTATCACCAGTGTTGCCCACATGCAATTTTTCTATTAATTTTATCTATTCCCTTGATACTATGCCACTCAGTAACGTTTTTCAACTCTGCTATGAGCCTATGACTGCTTGCATCTCTGAACTGGTTCAAATATTAAATTTCACTCTTCTTTGAAAGAGTGACTTCACTTTCTTTTTTGTAGATGGGGCTTTGTAAAATGTACGTCAGAGAAAGCATCGGTCTGTTAATTCATTTTTAAAGTGGAGTTTTTCCCCCAGGCTGTAAGGCTATCTAGAAACTAGAAATAGCTTCGGGTAGACTAGAAGCTCTGCCTGCTGATAAGATGACAAGTCAAGCATTTGCAGCGAACGACGGAGTTGAAGATGAGAGCTCGTCCCGTGCAGCTGTGGCTGTACCTGCGGCAACGGATACCTCTGCATCGTCCAATCAAACCAGATTTATGTAGAATTACCATCACACAGCCTTATTGGTATTTTCTGCATCCTTTATCCTTCCAGTACATGTTTACATATGAACTGTTGTTCTCTCTTCATTCTAGGCGGAAGGCACCAAAAGATGGAGGAGGAAAACAAAGAACTAGGTCACTCTTCAGAGATGCTACTGCTCAAGGTCTGGAATGACTATACTTATTGCTTTTTCAGTTCACATAAGTAGACTCTTTGATTTATTGTGGGTTTTTTCTTTACAGAGAACTTATTTTTCCTGTACATACTCTACGTCTGTGACTGCCCAATGCAACCCGCGCTCGGCTACATTTTGGTTTTACTGTCGTCCAGGTCTTATTTGCTGATCGTCTCATTGTTAATGTTGTCGAGACCAGCAGCTTCTTCCTTTTGGAATTGTTACAGCTTACATGTAACCCATTTAAGTGTTTGGGATCATTTCTCCATACAATTTTAGATCAGTGAACAGATCAGAATTTATGTATCTGGTTCTGCATCGATGTCTGTGTGTGTATGTATTATATGCACCAAAATGTGACTCATAGAACATCTTATGTTAAGTCAGTGTGGTAAGAATATCCAAGTTATTGCCCTTATGCGCTACAGGACTGCTCTGATCCTTTTCTTAAGCTATATCTATGTGATGTACTGGTTATTTCTTCCATGCGCAACTTGAATTAGTGAATTGGTCAGGATCTTCGTGACTGTCTGTTCAATGTAACTGGATGTTAAGTTCTCATGATTCATGTTACTTTATGTTGTTATGGCGATAATCACCATGTCAATGTCACTGCATGGTCGGTTATGTCCATTTCATCTGTTTATTATTGCTTCATTCCTCTGTATTTATGCTTCTACCTTGACGTGCTTAATTTGCTTCTAGATATCCACCAGCGCGGGTGTCGCCATCCTCAGGCACCCTCGCTTCCTTCCACAGAGATGTGCGCTATCTTTTGCTCCCGTCGATCTATTTTTAAAATTTACCTTGATCGTTTGGTGCCCTGGGCTGATTCTGGTTCCCGTTATTCCCTTTGCCCCTTTGCAATCATTGCTCAGTTTTCCTGTTACTTAGGGTCCTGATTGCGTGATATGGTAATTGTTAATTTCATGTAAACATAAAGATATAGTTACTTGTGTATCGCGCAATGTTCTTTCTGTAAATAACGGCGTGATCTCGGTGCTCGATCTAGATATGTTATTATTGCGAATAACGTGATCTCGGTGCTTGATCCAGTCATGTTATCACCGCGAATAACGACATATCAGACGACTACGATATCAGTATCACCATTCTGTTTAACTTATATTTCTGGATATATACCGGCTCCTTAGTAATATGTACGTACTATGATAACTACGGGCAAAATTTTAACCGAACCAACAAGTGCCGCGCGGCAAGCCGCGCTCCGAAATCTAGTAAGAACACATAAACCGATAGATAGCCATGCTACACTCTATAAGATCCAACATATCACGCTCTAGCTAACCAAGTTCTCCCCCTATTTGTTCTTGAGATACTATATTCTCTACATTGTACTGCCAACCACCTACGTGGAATTTTTTATACACACATTATTGGGACCACGACAGGATTTTTTAGACCATGAAAAGCTGCATCAAGACATGATAAAATCAATCTGACTGCCTTACCATCACCCAACTGCATCCCCGATAGTAGTTTAAAAAATCGGAATGGTGAGTGAACTGGTCAAACGACTTGTTCACTAGTTCAAGAGGGACACAAAAACCAGAAAATTTAATTGATATTTAAGCTAATTTTGATAATTTTTCACTATAAATTATATATATACAACATATTGCAATGATCTAAAACAAAACTAGTGCAGCGGGGGTGCTATGCATTATACCACCTCAAAGTCCTGGCGTGTCGCGGCCGGTATCCCTCAAGGGTACACGAAAGCGCAGAGAGCCGATATTTTTGAGTCTGTCAAGGGGCATGCCACCAAGATAGCTCAAATGGTGTCGATATCGACGTTCTACCAGGAGGAAGAAATTCCGGCAACTCCAGAGAACCCCAGCGACAACGACGAGGAGGACTCGAAGTATGAGGAGGCCGCCTAATTCCTGAGTAGCTATCCGAGAACAAATAGAAGCATTACTATTCTTCAAATGTAATATCAATTGTAATGCTATCTATCTTTTGTATAAACAAGTATTCATCCCTTTTACAGTAAAGTTTAAATATTTGCAAGTATTTCTAGGTTTTAATTCCTTTTCCTTCTAAGTCTCTGGTTTACATGTTTTAACTGTCCTTAGTGTTGAAATGGCTCAATATTACTTAATCTTTATGCCAAGTGACTGGGCTCAAACCTATCAGTCGAAACTCGGAATCATGGATTGTACTTAGGCATTTTTACTTACTAATTCCAGTGACCCAACACAAAAACAATCGGATAATACTTAGGAAAAAGTAAGGAATTTGAAAAAGTATGAAACTCAGGCACGCAGGCACAATCTGGGTTTCCTTAAGCATCCTTAGGCCACAAAAGCATTCAATTTATAACTCCAAGCACGCAGGAAAAATTCGTGTTAACATTGAAGCAATTTGAAAGATCATTGAGAAATAAATAAGGCGGTCTTGCTTTGAACAATAATAACAAGATAGATAAAAAAATGCATGAATTCCGACAACTTTATTTCATGATCTCAAATATGTTTACATCGAATTTGAACTAAGTGTAAAAGTGACGTAACTGTTGGATGCTCCTGGGTCTCTTTGTCTCTCCCAGTTCTACATCTATCTTTCTCTTTCTCTTGTGATTCGGATTCTTAGGATCATGTTCCATATCTCGAATATCTACAAGGTAATAAGATCCATTTTTTATGGCCTTGTTGATGACAAATGTAACAGCCCAAGTATGAAAACCATCCCCTTAGAATGTTTGTTGCATGTTTATTTAAGTATTGCATCATGTCATCATATTGTTTCCATGTTGTTTGCATTTGTTTCTTAATTGTTGCAATTGTTTTCCACTGTTTTCACAACTCAAATTCAAACCTTACTCAAACAATGTTTTCATACTTGTTCTGTTACAACTTTTGGAATAAAAATAACAAATGAAAACAACCATTTTATTCCATGTTGATCACTCATTAAATTGTTGGGTTTAATCAAACAATTAATTCAAGCAAATAATTCCAAATCATTTCAAATTCAAATCAAATCTTCAAAACATCAATCAACTTGAGTTTATAACAAATCTCCAAACCAATCAAACTCACTTTAATCACTTAACCATAGGGGTCACCCTATTAACATGTTGTTTACATTAATGTTTAGTTAATATTAAAATTCACCAATTTTTGTTTTATTAACAAACAACAATTAAATTTGAAAAACTTTGGAAAACAAAAATTAGTTTTGAGTGGCTATTTGAAAAACTCAACTAACCAAAATTTTCCTAAATTTTATTAACTTAAAAACCCCATCCTTTTCTTCCATTTGGTTTTATGCAAAAAAAAAAAAGGGAGAATGGAAAGAAAAAACGCACAGCACACAAGGGAGAGGCCCAGCCCACCTCTTCTCTGTCTTGGGCCCGATACCCCTTCATCTACGTTGTTGTCTTCCTCCCAGCGCACGTCAGCACTGTACGACTCCATCTCCTCCCTCTGTTCAACCTCCTCCTCCACCCGATGCGCACCGTACCAGCTAGGCCCCTCCTTAAAAACCAAGCCTACCCCCCTCCTGCAACCCTAACCGCCCCAGCTACCTGCCGCGCCGCCATCCCTCTCTCTGTTCTCTGTAACCATCCCGTGCCACACCACCGAGCTGCCTTGACCGGAGGAGGAATCACCACGGCGGCGGGGAAAGGGTAGAGATCGTGGGCTGCCGAACGCGGGAACGGATTCGCCACGTCGCCCTCTTCCTCACCGGCCTCACCACGCGGACGGGGACGGCTCGGAGCGCCGCCGCCATCCGCCTTTCGCTGCCGTTCGTCCTCTGCTTCGCCCCGATCGCTGTCCGCCCGAGGTGAGGCCTCCCCCGATCGCTCCCCTTCCTCCTCTCGCCCTCCTCCCTCCTCTCCTCTAGGGCCGCACTCCCGCACCAACCCCACACGCGCAGCCCCCCGCGGTTGGTCCCCTCCGGCGAGCAGCACCCCACCGCCGATCTCTGTCGAGGTGAAGCCATCGTGCGTTTTCAGTCAGTTACCGATTCAGACATTCAGAAAACCCACCCGAACCAACAGCTTAAGCCCCCACCGTATCCCCTTCTCACCAACACAGAGCAGTAGCCCATCTGGTTAGGCACCCTTGAGCGCATCAGGAGGTGGGGGGATCGAATCCCCCCTCCCACAGAATAAAACAACCTTTTATTTTTCAATTGTTTGGTCACAGAACTTCTCAGTAATCACATAGGCCCCTGGTAATTAAATTATAGCCCCTGCAAATTATTTTCCAAGTCCCTGTTTCACTAAAAAATGGCAGATTTGCACTATATCTTGTAAATTGCATAAGAAAATCATTGTAACTCCAATTTTGACTTTTTAAATATGTTTTCTGTCCCAAATTAAATGTTCTATCCAAATATAAAATTTATTTCCTGTTTTGAATATTTTAAATTGGTGCAAAATTTGAAAACTTGTCAAATTCACTTAAACTTGCAAAATTCATAACTTGAGCATAAAAATTCCAAATTCAACAAACTAAATATGTTTTCCAATCAACTTTTCATGTACTTTCCAAATATAAATTTTGTTTGCTGTTTTGAATAATTTAAATTGCTGAAAACAACTGTTTCTTGTTTATTGCATTTAAAATTGCCAAAATAATAACTTGCTCATTTTAAATCCAATTTCAACAAATGAAATATGTTTTCCATGCAAAATTAAACCATCTTTCCAAATATAAAATTTGTTTCATGTTTTGAATAATTAAAATTGGTTAAATGATTTAAATCTTGTTTAATTCATTTAATATTGCTAAATTCATAACTTGATCAAATCAAATTCTTTTGGGACATATAAAATATGTTTACAAACCATAAAAGCATAAACTTTTCAAATATAAACTTCGTTATCTGTTTTGAACAATTAAAATTGGTGAAAACAACAATTGCTTGTGTGGCACCTTTAAGTAACCAAAATTTCTTAACTTAATAACTGAAATTCCAAACTTGTTAAACCTTATTTCCATTTGGTTCTATTGTTATTATTTTGTTGTTATCATCATGCATGCATCATGATAACCCACTTACACATGTTAACTAATTGTAGCTCATTGCTTCAACCTTAACCAAGTGCATCCATATGCAATTCATCTTGCATATGGATCCATTTAAATTCTGTTTTCATGTCAATTAGGTTACTTTGATGCATATATTAACTTGACATGCATCATCCCATGATTGAGCATTACTTTCTGTTATTGATTGTTCGTCTCTTTCGATGGTGTGTTTGGTTCTTCTCGCTTTAGACGACGACGTTGAGACCGACGAGACGTAAGGTACCCCTTCTAAGGATTTTCAGCTCAGTACCAGGCTACTGGGTTTGCAGGCAAGTTATCACTCACATGAATCATCGAGTTCTCTTCCACACTTGTTGTCGATACTATCCTTTTGTCTATTTCTGCTAGCCCTATGAATCGATGCTTGTTCTCCGAACCCATCACATGATACCTTGAGCCATGATATTGCCTCACCTCCATACCTACAGCCATTGCTTGTGCCTGTTCTTATCTAGCATGCTTAGGGTTGCTTTTGCTCGAGCCTGTTGCCGGTTACTTCTTTTAATATCGTACCTTTATTATTGTTACCGTACCGGGGGCTCGAATGTTAATCAATCAATCCTGTTAATGCTACTGTTAATAATAACTTGATGATAAGGCACCGGCAGGAGGCCCTAAGAGGTTTTGAGGCCTGCTAGTGTCGACCCTAATAGGAAAAGGGTCTTGTCTACTGATCCATGATGAGCACACTACCCATGTGGGAAGCGAGTATGGGCGCCCCCCTCAGTTCGACTTGATTCGCATCTC
>JAPCYS010002460.1:0-46175 GCA_028641055.1 Alopecurus myosuroides
TCCACTGGCCTTCACGGATGTTGATGCTGCGCTGGTAAAGCAGCAATTAGGAGCTCATGTTGCTTCCCCGGCATACCATGGTCATCAGCAGCGGTAATAGCTGGACAAAGTCTGTGTTAGAGCAGGGTGTTGTCAAGAAGGCTGCTTGTCTTGGAGTCAGCCACTGCTGGTGAGTTGTTCTTCTGATTATCTAGGTGTCCCGCTGAAACTTTGCGTCGTGGTTAATTGTGTATATTGAAAATTTCAATTTAAGCGAAAAGAGCAATATCTCTTGACTTTTTATTTTCAGAAAGTAACTAGATGTGTGCATGATTGTTTCCGGCTGCTTAGTTACAGTTCTGTGGTTACTGGATGGCATGTGCTATTGACGAGGTTCCTGGGCCTAAGAGCTCCATTTTTTATAACTTCACCTAGGATGATAAAATGTCACATTTATAGGAACCAAGAGTTAGTGATATTAGCTGGTCACACTAGTCTGTTCTAGTTATGCAACTGCAACTAGGTACCCATTTTTATGCTGGCTTGCTCTGAAGGTTATGTATATTCAGTTGTATTAACATGCCACTTTGGCAATAGGAAAGAACCATTCCATCTTCTCGAAGGAATGAGCTGCTCGAGCTGACACGGGAGATGCTGCCATCCTCCACGCGGAGCTGCTGTGGGGGAAGAGTCTTTCCCGTCCACTTCTCGGATATGCTGCTTCTGGCAACCTCCACAATCTACTGCTGCTGGTAAGGTCTCTCTTCTACTCCGTCATGTATGTTTCCCTATTTTTGTTTCTTTTTTCCTGTTAAATGTTCATGTAGAGTAAAGCATGCATGTATGCACATAGAGATATAAGAAATGGATGTTGATGTTTCTAAAAGTAACTTGTATTCGTGGCCATGTTGAGCCAGAAAAATGATTGATGCTTCTGTTACAAAATATTGGTGGCAAATAGAGCAAAAAACATGTTAATGTTTTTTTATACCATCAAATGGTTTATTTCAGGTATATAATAATAGTTCACTTTCTTTATTACCCATACCGCGGCTTATAAATGTTGTTCATGTGATTTATAGCCTTAACAAGTTGTGGCATGTCGTCTCGATTCACATGGTACACCATAAAGCCCGTGTTCACATATGAGCCCAGTTACTGGTGGGAGCAGTGGAGATAAACTTATGCTCAATAGAAACTATCTTTTGGTGTGTTAGTCTGTTAGATCGTTGCAGGGTCGGATCATAGCAGTGATCGTGTGGTTATATTTTATCACTTTCTTCTGTTTGTTCATACAAACTTATATCTCTCAGGTTTCTGATAGTGGAAGGACGCTATTTCTAAAGAAGTCTGTCGTGACCTGGCTTGATCCGTAGCTGTGCAGTACATGTATACGGAGCAGGAGGTTGCCTGGAGGTGTTATGCAGTGTAGACTGGCTCGAGGAGCACCCGAAACTCGAGAAGCACCCAATATGGTCCAAGCTGGAGAGAATTGGTCCTGATGTTTGTTATTTTTTTAAAATCTTTTTTGTACGGCTGCTGCTAGTTTTGTATGGCCTGTAGCATACTCAAACTGATGGTTTCACCTTATTGCACCAGTGCTAGACATGTTTAGCCAACTGTTTTGTAATAATTTTGAATGTGTTGATTCCTCCATTGGTATGGTTTCTGCGCATATGAATGGCATGCGAACTTATACGATGATACATTTGAAGATTTGGCTCCATGTTCATTTTTGTGCTAGAGATGTCAGTTTTGTTTCACTCATCTCGTGGGTGAGAAGCACCAAAAGCTAGAGAAACCTGCTGTGGTGTTGGTGTTATCGTTTGAGAGAGCAACAGTTGAAGCGCAGATTTTATTTATGTCTAGTGTGCAGGTCGTTGTCCAAGTGCCAGATTGTACGCACTGGTATGGATATGCTTGATGTACGTAAATAAATAATAATGCTTGGACCAACCAGATTAGCCGATGGAAAAATCTTGGAATGAATAATAATGCTTGCAGAACCTATATTAGCGAATGCAGAAAAAAAGAAAACTTGAAATATGGTATCCAGCTGACGCATCTCAACTTGTTTAACTTGAAACAAAAAATCGTAACACAATATCAATTGGTATTTGTGCATTCCAGAAGGAAAGAAAAAAAATAGAGAGAGAAACCAGAGTAAGTAATTTGCTCCGAGCGTACGGTGGGTTAAAATTTGAAAATTATATCCGGCTGGGAAAGTGATGGCATGCAGAGAAATGGGAGGCACGGTTTCCCAACAGTCTGCAGATACTTCCATGGTATTTATTAGGGGGTCCGTCCGGTTAAAGTCGCCTTCCACGTCATCGATCCAAACCTCATAGCAATCCATCTTGGCCGTTCCCAACAAGCAACAACCATAGGAGTGGTCCGATTGTAGCAAGTTGCCTCATCTCCTCTCACGCATGCTAGCTAGCTGCCTCTCTGCTTCTTTGCCTCCAACCTATGCTCTGCTATAAATCCAAGGCCACGGTCAGTAGAGCCGCGTGCGGTATCGCGTGACTTGTGACTTTGGACTTTGGCGAGGGGAAGGGGAGGGGAGGGAGAAGGCACTCGGCGCCGGCCTTGTTCCGCAAAGTCGAATCTCAACCAGATTGCAGGCAGACGAAGCTAGCAAGCATATGGTTCGCACGCAAGGAGAAGCCAGCGGGAGATGACTGTGTTTGGAAGGAGAAAAGGAAGTTATCCGGGCTCGCGCACCGTCTGGAGCTCGGCAGCTGCAGCTGCGCCGAGTACTGCACCGCCTCGCGCACCGTCAACGTCGTCATCAGGACGTCGTCCTGCGTCACGTATGCCTGCACGCACGAGTACACGATCGACCAAGCATTAATCCATTGAAAAAGAGATTCTCCGAACTCACAGG
Organism: Alopecurus myosuroides; assembly: GCA_028641055.1. Lineage (NCBI taxonomy): Eukaryota > Viridiplantae > Streptophyta > Magnoliopsida > Poales > Poaceae > Alopecurus > Alopecurus myosuroides. Next base: position 2,867 of record JAPCYS010002460.1, read on the forward strand.
TCCCTGGTCCACCCGACGCAGCGAAGAATCGCCGGCTCGGTCGTGGGAAGCGTACGTACTTAGGAGCTAGCGACTGATCGTGAAATGAGTTATTTGGCTCGTTGATGATGAGTGTGATTGTTTGAAGAAAGGGGCGAGCTGGGGTGCTTAAATAGAGGGGAGATGAGCTGCATGATTTACTTAATCCTGATTCAGATCACAAGTGGGTTTGGTTTAATTTCCTTGAACACAAGAACCGGTCAACAGGGGATGTGGTTCTTTCCTTCCATCTGCGTTTGTCCCGTACGTGTGAATTTGAACTTCCATTTTTTAAGAGGTGTTCAACTTCTTGCAGACGAAAGATAATATTGCTTTTAAGACGAAAGATAATGCCCTTGATGTTTTTTTTTATATGAGATGCCCTTGATTTTTAAGACGAAAGATAATATTCCACTTAGTGAGACGGTATTTCTTTTCCCTGATCACTCTGCCAAAAGGAGCGAGATCTATAAAAGTCTAGTCTTTTTCTCTCATCCCAATGGATATTGAACTGAATTAATTAGTAAAAGACGGTCTCTGTAGCATCTTTCCTACCCATGAACTAAGCTTTTGTTCAAAGCGATCATCGACATCATGTTCTGTTGTGCCCGTATCGATCCAACCATATATTCATATGACTCCAAATAATTAACCACATGGTAATTCAGTACGACCGTATACATGCATTGTCATGGGAGCATGAACCGGCTAGTTCAGGAATTTCAACAACCTATGCAAAAAATATTGAAGAAACGAGTAGGAGGAAAAAAAAATGTCGTGGGGAAACAAGTAAAAGAAACTACATATTCTATCACAAGTCGTTATAAACACAACCTTACAAAAAATTAGGTTACATCCCGAATCTTATGGGTGCCAAAATATTTTTACTCTTACACACACCGGGAACACGCCTTTCCGCCCCTAGATCTTTGCCTTGGCGGGGCACTTGTTTCAACTTAGTAGCTTGTAGAAGGAGTGGCCAAAAAGTCATCGATGTAAACTAGAAGACGTTGGCGGCCAGATAGGAGTAATGAAACCTCTCTTTATTCTATAGAAAAACCATTTTGGATCTCAAGATATTAAATTGGTAATTGCCCTTGATAACAACCGAATGTTTCGGTATACTACATGACAGAATAAGGAATGAACTTTTTAGGGTAAACTTGGTATCTACTCAAGGCAGTAAATATTGAAAAATCATGTAGCTTATAGCCTGCCTATGAAGGTTTGACATGAGAAATAATAATAATCGTAACAAAGATTATGGATTACTATCTCTCTACGCGCCAGGGGGAAATAAAATATGCGGGCGTGCCAGTGTACTAAGTACACAAAATAAAATATACGGAAGCTTGCATTTTATTAATCTCTCAACGGAGAAACAAAATTATATGATCTCTTTACAATAACTATGCGCTCTATGGTTTGCTAGCGCGGCCAATATGACTTGGGCGATTGTGAAGCTCTGGTTCATGGGGCCTCGGAAGGCTCCCGATTAATTACGTCCACGAGCCAATGTCGCGGACCACCTCCGATTAAGCTGCTGCAATGGTCGTCGTCTTCAAGTCTCTTCTTCTGCTGCAATGGTTTCTAAGCATTGAAACATCATTTACAACCAGTTCTGCTACATGTTTTCTTGCTTTCATTTTATTTCAGATTGCTATTATCACTGATAATCATCCATATTGCTTGTATTTCACTATCTCTTCGCTGAACTAGTGCACCTATATACCTGACAAGTATATTGGGTGTGTTGGGGACACAAGAGACTTCTTGCATCTTAATTGCAGAGTTGTTTGAGAGGGATATCTTTGACCTCTACCTCCCTGAGTTCGATAAATCTTGGGTGATCCACTTAAGGGAAACTTGTTGTTGTTCTACAATTCTCTGTACTTGGAGGTCCAACATTGTCTATAAGAATATAAGTGTGCGTAGACATCAGACAAGAACATTTTTCTGTCGCACAATATTAAAAAGCGAAGGATATTGTGTGGATAGAGATGTGTCACCTAACCAAGGACCTTTCCAAAATCTGACACCTTGTCCATCACCAAGTGAGAAGGATATATGGTTTAAAAATCTCTTTTTACCCCCATTATTCCTTTGCAAAAAGAAGAATCAGTGGGCTTTGGCTCCACCTGGGCTAAAGTTTTTCTTTGATGTATTTGTTATACAACAGCTCTTACCATACTTCTTCCTCTATTAAGAGTTTAAATAGCCACTTACTAAGTAAAGACTTATTCTTAATCTCTATCACTTTGATCCCAAGATGCCCTTGATTTTTTTTTATATGAGATGCCCTTGATTTTTAAGATGAAAGATAATATTCCACTTAGTGAGACGGTAGTTCTTTTTCCTGACGGCAGTCGCTGAGCGGGCGGAGAGCGGGGACAGCGACAGGCGACCACGCGGGGCTCCAGAACCCGACGCTGCATGCATGTGGACAGGATCCTCCTGCACACCAGTGCTGGTGCTGTCAGGGGAGCCTGGCGGCCGATCCGAGGCGGATGCCTGCGGGAAATCAACCTCGGGATCGGGTTCTGATGATTGCGCCTGGTTGTCCTGTAGTGCAGCAGTTTTACTAACTGCAACTCTCGCTAGAAATTTACTTGGCACAACTAATACATGAAAATAAAGATACAAAGGAGTTCCTACATAAGTGTAAAACACCTTGATTCAAAGAAAACAGTGAAAAACAAAGCAAAAATAAAACTATGGGTTATCTCCCAAGAAGTGATTTTCTTTAAAGTCTTTTAGCTAGGCATGATAATTTGAGAAGATGCTCACATGATAAATATAAATTGAAGCAAAAGAGAGCATCAAGAAGAAAATATAAAACAAATTTAAGTCTAACCCAGTTCCTATGAAAAAGAATCTAGTAGAAAAACAAGTCAATAGAGCACAAAGTGGCTAGCATAGAAAAGCAAAACAAGTGCAACTTCAAAAATTTCAACATAAAGAGGGGAACCTTAATATTGTTGAGATGCATAAGACTATGTTTCCCTCTCCCATAATAACTTTAAGTAGCATCATGAATAAAATTAACAATATAACTATCACATAAAACATTCTTATCATGAGCCACATGCATAAAAGAATTAATACTCTCCACATAAGCATAGTCATTCTTATTAATAGTAGTGGGAGCAAATTCAACAAAATAGCTATCATTATCATTCTCATCACCATAATCATCAAATATAGGAGGCATATTGTAATCATAATTAATTTTCTCCTCAATAGTAGGTGGACTAAAAATACCATAATCATAATTGTAATCATCATAAAGAACTCCAACATGATAGACAAGTTATCTTCCAAAGGGCATTCATTTGTAAACATATCATCATTTTTACTAGAAAGAGATGTGTCAAGCATATAATCATCAGTACCAAAAGGATTTTCAAACACATCATCCACAAGCTCAGAGCTTTCTATATCAATATTGGAAGGAACATGGATGGTACTAATGGTACATCAATTATCATTATTTTCAGAATTGGTACCAAAGAGATTTTCAATATCAAAAGTAGTGTGTTTCTCCCAATCATGATTACTTTCCTAAATAACATGCATAGAAAAATCATCGAGTTCAAACTCATCAAAAACTATAATAGGATAAACATGCTTAGGGGGATATATCGTTACCTCTCTCCTTTTACTCCTTTTCTTCTTCTACCTCTCTATAGGAGGGAGAGGCTTGAAAGGAAGCTTCTCCACATTCCCTGGTTTATTGTCAGAAACAATAGATTTTTTTTGGAGGTTTCCTCCTCTTCATTAATAAGATGAAAACAAATATTAATCCTGTCATAATTTGGTAAAGTGTCCTCTGTTACAATATTTTGTATGTAATTATTTGCGTGGAAATTATTAACACAATAAAGATGACAACCATGAAGGACACTATTCATATCAAGAGCACTCATATCTACCAAAGAAGTTTTTCTTGATAACTCTTCACACCCCAAAATAATGTAAGTTCATTATGCTCATTAGGAGTGATCATGTCATCACAATAAAAACTTGCAGTACTGATAGGATTCGAATGGTTATTTTTACAGTTTGAGCATTGAAAATTGAAATGACCCATTTAAAGCAAAGTTCACAAATAAAAAGATAGAGGGCACAAACTTTTATACCAAGATCATCTAAAGCCCTGTCCCACTTTCTAGTTTTTTCATTCCTACGATGGATGCAATATTCTTCTTCGATTTGATTCTTTTCACAAGGTCTAAATGCTCCACAAAAATTAACATGCTTATAAGAAATAATACTTTCAGAAGTTTGAGCATGTTCATTGCAATCATTAATAACAATTTCATTTTTCATGCAAGTGTCTTTAAAAGGTTCATGATATATGTCCCCATTTTCTTTAGGAACATTAATATAAGAAGCAAAGGATATATACCAACCAACAATCATTTGAGGATCAAGGCCATATTTAGCACTAAGCTCTTGAAAATCAGCAGTTTCAGTGAAAGACTTAATGAAATCATACTCATAATTTATACCTGATTCTTTACCTTTATCGTTATTCCAACCTTCATTATTGGTTTGAATTGTTTCAAGAAGATCCCATTTAGCTTCAGCCTTCTTGCTTGAGAAAGAACCCTCTGAACAGGCATGCATCTAGATAATCCCTGTAATGTCCTAAAAGCCTTGCAAAAAATTAGTAACAATTATTTTCTTAGGAAGCTCATGGTTAGGACATTTAAGTATTAATGTTTTCAGTCTTCCCCAAGCTTGAGCAATGCTTTCTCCATCACAAGGACAAAAATTATAAATGTAATTCCTATATAAATACAGTTCATGAGAAGAATAAAATTTAGAATAAAATAGAGATTCAAGCTCCTTCCGCTCCAAATGATGAGGATCATCTAGTAGCTCATACCACTCCCTTTGTTTGTCCCAAAGTGACAAAGAGACTAGACTCCTCTTAACTTGGTCCATTGAAATACCTGCACACTTGAATCACCCGCATAATTCATGTATAAAGAGTAAATGATCACTAGGATGGACAGTTCCATCTCCAAAATAGTAGTTGTTCCTGACACGTTAAATAATTTTCATAGGTATTTTACAAGGAATACTTTCAGAAGGAGGATTTAAAATATCACAAGCATCATTAAATTTATGACATATGGGAGATAAAGTATCATCAGAGCAAATTTTCTCCTCTAAAGCTGAGGAACTAAAAAGATTATAAAAACTAACTTCTCCAAGCTTAGACTTTTCCATAGCATTAGAAATAATGGTATCCAAAGAATTAATGCTAATAACATTGCTACTATCATGCAAACAAAGCTCTCTCATATTTTTGTTCTTTTCCATTAAGCCTAACTAGTAAAAATAAAAACAAGAAACAAAAAAGATATAATTGCAAAATCTAAAGGAAATAACTTCGAGCACTCACACCCAAGGATGTGAGTACCTTTTACCTTACCTCCCCGGCAACGACGCCAGAAAAGAGCTTGATGTCTACGCACGCTTCTATTCATGTAGACAGTGCTGGGCCTCCAAGTGCAGAGGTTTGTAGAACAGCAGCAAGTTTCCCTTAAGTGGGCCACCTAAGGTTTATCGAACTCAGGGAGATAGAGGTCAAAGGTATCCCTCTCAAGAAACCCTGCAATTACGATACAAGAAGTATCTTGTGTCCCCGACACACCTAATACAATTTTCAGTTCTATAGGTGCACTAGTTCGGCGAAGAGAGAGTGAAATACATGTAATATGGATGATTATAAGTGATGATAGCAATCTGAAATAAAAATGGCAGCAAGCAAACATTTAGCAGAACTGATTGTAAACGGTGTTTCAATGCTTAGAAACAAGGCCTATGGATCCTAATTTCACTAGTGGACACTCTCAACAATGATAACATAATTGAATGCATAAATATCATCTCTTCACTATGCTACTCCGAACCACTCTCCGGTTACATAACAAACACCAATCCATGCGTAGGGTTGTAACAACACTCCTCAAGTCTATATGCCCTCTCTAGGGAACCCCACGCTGTCACTATGTGCGCCCCAAATTAGTACTAAACAAATGCGACAATTTCATAGCGTCATTCAACACAAGATATAAACATCATGCTAAACCACACGGTGCATAACAGATGGGAGAGTAACATCCACTTATTCAACTAGATTACAAAGCTCATGATCATATAAAGATCACACCATGGTAGAGAGAGGTGAGACACATAGCTACCGGTAGAGCCCTCAGCTCCTGGGGAGAATTACTCCATCCTCGTCATAGGAGACAGCAACGGCAATGAAGATGGCGGTGGAGTCAATGGAGATGGCTCCGGGGGCACTTCCTCGTCTCGGCAGGGTGCCGGAATAGAGATTTCTGTCCCCCTAAACTTGTCGGTGGCAGCGGCGGAGCTACGGAACTTTTCATGGAAGGAGGACGATCTCTTTTAGGTTTATCCATCGGGGGGCATATATATGCAAAAGGGCTATGGCGATGGGCGCCCGAGGGGCCCACACCACCCCCAGGCGCGGCCAGGGGGCCACCCGCGCCCAGGCATGGTGTGGGGGCTCCAGGGCCACCCTCCGGGTCTCCTTTGGACTTCCTTGACCCTCCGGGAATTCTAAGACTTTTGGCTTTTGAATCTTCCAATTTCGAGAATATTTCTAGAACAACTTTTCTGAAACAAAAAACAACAGAAAACAGGAACTGGCTCTGTGGCATCTTTTCAATAGGTTAGTCCCAGAAAATCCATAAAAATGACATAAAGTGTATAACAAACATGTAGCATATAGTATGAAAACAATATGGAACATCAGAAATTATGGATACGTTTATGACATATCAGTCACCACGGCCTTGTCGGTGTCGAGGAGGTGGTGATGGTGAGCTATCTTCATACCAATGTCGTCGAGGAGCTTGTGGTGTAGGAGGAGATGGTGGTGGTTGTTGTTGTTGTCCACCATCTTTAATGTTGGGTTCATGATCATGGCGACGTGCTTGGTGATGAGCTTGAGGTTGTTGGCTTGAACGTCTCGACCTTCAGGACGATGATGATCCACGACAGTTGGCAAGGTTAGCCAAGTTGATGTTGATGCGTGCCATTTGATCATTCAATCGAGCCTCTTGTGCTTGTATTCGACGTTCATAGATCTCCAATCCGTCTTTCACAAGTTTTCGGAGTTGGAAGTGATCATTGTGGGTGACGAAGCTGTGGTAGTTGTCGTTGGAGAACTGATTTCCTTTATCTTTCGAGCTCGGACTTGTGAACACTCCTTCCCTAGCCATCTCAAAAAGCACACACGTGTGATATGGAGAAATGGATGTCTCACTTACCCAACGTTACCTTTTTTGGTCGTATTGAGGCTAGTGGACAAGCCTAGGTGTAGGGCGGTATGTCCAAAATGAGTCCCAAAAATATTGAATGAAAAACGAAAACAACAACACGCATGCTTTATGTGGAAGGCAAATGGGTGAGAAAAGTGGCAAAGAAAATCAACAAATCCGAAGAAAAGTTTGTTGTAAAACGTAGACAAGAACCGAAACGAAATGTTAGCAAAAGAACCAAACCTAGTGAAAGGAAACAAAAATGGAACAAACACACACAAGTGATAAATGGGGTTAGTGCGGCCAAAGGACGAGCAGAGACGAAATGTTCCTAATGAAGACTATGCTCAATGGCACACCAACACAAGGAGGACGCTAGCTCAAACCGCAAACTATAAGAGGCAACAAGATTCGCACAGCGGCAACCGGTCACTCTCTTCTCTTTTGCAATGCGAAGCTACACGTTCCTACAAGTGATAGCAATTGGGATCGAATTTTTTCTTCTTTTTCTCTTTTTTTTCTCTTTTTTTGATTTTTGATGATTCCAAAATGCCAATGCCTACTCGAAACTATGCTCTCACAAGTGCCAAACACGCACTCTCGGTGCTACTAGTGAAATGCCAAGCGATGTAAAAGATCTAGTCCGAATGGGCAAGGTACACAAACAATGAGTTAGTTCAAGAAAAAGCAAGTTATACCATTTGATGGATTATCACGGACTTGCGGCCGGAGGTTTTCGATGTTGTGGCGATCCGTTGATGTAGTTGCGTAGATGATGTTGTGGGCTTCGCGTGGAAACTTGAATCACTCAAATCGGACAAACACCGAAAAAGAAAAACACGTACAAAAATCTGTCCACGAACCGAAGAGCAGGATTTTTCTGGGATTCTTGCCCAATTTCCAAATTCCTTCAAATCCAAGAAATTTTTTGGACAAATTCGAGAAAAGTGGCTGAATAGAAAGGTGAAGAATGGTCTCAAGCAACAAATCCACGGATCAAATCCACGAAAAACTCAACAAATCAACAAATCGGTTGAAATCCCATTTCGGCTATTTTCGGTGAAATTTTTGAATTTAGGGTTGGGGAAGAAAATTTTTGGTTGAAAGGGGGATAGTGGGGGTCGAATTCGTGTCAATCTAGCTGCTGATACCAGATGATAGAGGGGTTAACCTCTTGGGTGGCCCGATCTTCACGAATTGACCAAGAACACAAAGAAAGAACGACGAACACGAAGAACACAAGGGGAAGGAGAGAGGGAACGGGGAGACAAGATCACTAGCAAGAACTGAAAGACCCGATCTCCCGTCAACTAAGCCGCAACGGCCGCCTATGGAACAATCGATCCAACCGAACTCACCTTATTGGAAACCGCTTCACACACGTGGCCGGTCCACCACGCCAATAGAACCTCAAGGGTTAGTTGAGGAAGATTGGAAAGTCCCTAACTGAATCCCAAGGGGAAAGGATAGGAAACCCGATGAATCTTGATACGATCCTAGATACACATCATAGGAGTAGCCTTGATACGGTCCTAGATATAAATCATGGAAGTAGCCTCACAAGAAGGGTACAAGAGCAAATCTCAAATGTCTAAATTCATCTCTAACCCTAGATCTGAGATGGGGAAGTCTATTTATAGTCTAGTGCAAAGGGGATAGGTGGGAGGAGGAGATACGAGTGACAAAGGCCCGAAAGTGGGCTCATAGGCCGCACACCAGCGGACGTTCCGGTGGTTTTGCCAGCAGTACTGGTGCACTCAACCGGAGGTACCGGTGGTTTTACCGGCATTATCGGCCTTGGTTCCGGTGGTGGTACCGTCATGTGCACACCGAACGAGGTTTTGGCGGAGGTAGCATCAGTAGCTCCGTTTCCTAGAATTCTTCACCGGTAGTACTGATGCGGGTACCGGTGGTGGCTCCGTTACGTGCACACAGAGCGGCGTTTTGGCAGAGGCGGCATCGGTAGCTCCGCTGCCTGGGGATCGGCGGCAGTACCGGTGCTTTCACCGGTAGTACCGTTGCCTGGGGCTTCTTCCCTTCTTCTTTTTGAGCGGTTCTCTTCAGTTTCCTTGTCCATCCTTTTGGACACCGTCTCGATCATTCTTGGCATGTTCTTGGGGTCCACTCGACGATGTGTAGCTGATCACGCATAGGGTATTTCCATGAGGTAGCGCACCATTCACCAAGTCATCAAATACATAGAGAGAGAGAGAATTGAGTTCACCTTATCATGCATCGCTTTTGCTCGTGATGTTGTCATGGGTCCATTGGTTGTTGGGCTTGGTGGAATGAGGTGTGCTGCATCACGAACACCATGGTGCCAAACACATTCGTCTAGAACAAGGTTTGACCAAAAAAAACAAAGTATGGCGACGTAGCGCCTCTACTCGTCGCTATCGGAGTGGCCCTCCTCCTCGCCATCGGGTCCCTCCGCGTCGTGTGGGGCCTCGCCGTCCGTGTAGCAGGGATGGCGGACGCAAGTGGCATCGTACATCTTGATGCGCAATTTGCCTGCCACGGCGTAGCGGAAGGTGAGCATCCAACCCTGTTGCAGCTGGTGCATGCGGGTGAATGCAACCCAGCCGTTGCCGAGGAACAGGTTGCCGGCGTGCCTGAACACGACGGCCACGCCGCGTTAGGGGCACCCTTCCAGCTGGAAGGCAAGGAGTCCGGCTCCCCGCTTTCGAGCGGGATGCCGATCCTATCTGGCAGCCTCAAGGAGTTGCCCATTGGCTGTCGGAGTATGATGAAGAACTTGGGGAGGGCATCTCCACTGGCGTCGTTGATGTCGCTGTCGGACTCCTGCTCGACCTCCAGGGGCGGCGCGACCACCTGCCCTCTACGGCCTCCTTGCCCTCCACAGGCCACGCGTCATGCTCTTGGAGCTCTCGCCATCGCCGGAGAGATGGGGGGAAGAGGCAGGAATGATCCCCTCTCCGGCGAGAGGGGATTATATAGCTGCCATGGGCAGGCTCCTCGGTCGTGGGGACGTGCGCACAGTGGGGAAGTGATGGCCGTAGTGGGGACGTGCGCATTAGGAAGGCACCTCGAGCCGCGTCACCTCGCATGCCTGCAACCGCCTCGCGTCCCGTCACGTCGCCTCGCCTGTCTGCACCCGCCTCGCGTCCCATCGTGGCGCCTCGCCTCGGGATATGGCGCCAAGACCTCTCTTTAAGCGCAGCCATGGCGGTTGCATGCCCACGATCTGCCACGCTGGTTACACGCCCACAACAATGATGCTTCCATAGAACGTGCTTCCGGAGGAGCCGCTGGAGGAGGAGGAGTTGTTGGAGGAGGAGGACATGGCGGAGGCGGATCAGGAACCGTGGCCGGCGGCCGACGTGGCTAAAGCCCATTGGGACCCTTGGCCATCATGGGAGGACGCCCGGCGCGGTGCAGACCCGCGGTTCTTTGCACCGCCACGGGTAGTTCCCGCGGCTCCTGCGGTGCCGCTTCCCGGAACACCCCCACCGCTACCACCATTAGACGACGAGGACGAGGTTTAGTTCTTCGCGGGCATCGCGTCGTTTTTTTTTCAAATTTCGTTATATTTATATGTAAAAAAGGGCAGATGCCTCTACCTTTAATTTGTGAAGAAAGTTTTTAAATTTTATTTGTGTCACAGCTTGTCAGGTGGGGTGATCGGACGATGTCCGGCGCCCGTAGGCAGACCCCCAAGTTTGGCGGATGGGCTGGAGGGTCCGGATACAAAATTGACGGATGAACAACTTTGGGGGTGCTGCTGCGGCTGATTTTTTTAGTCCGGACCCCTATTGAGCCATTGGGGGGGCGTTTTAGTGATTCCGGTGGAGATGCTCTTAGCTGCCACGTCCGGCGCTTTTCATATCCGTTTTTTTTACTTTGTCCTCAGACAGAATGAAAGAATCTAATTTCTTCTCTGACTTTGAGAATTAATGATGACTTGTCAAAATACAAATGTTGTACTCCCTCCGATCCATATTAATAGGTGCTGAAGTGGATGTATTTAGACATGTTTTATTGCTAGATACATCCACTTCAGCACCTATTAATATGGATCGGAGGGAGTAGCGAATAACTCAATGCGTCCGCGGAGGACTTCTTTTGTTTCTTTATCTAGCGCGCGCACGCATACACACCTGAATTCTTTCTTCTTCGAATCTGGTTCTCCCGACTCCGCTCATGATCCGCCACAGCGACTGTTTGTCCTCTTAGCCTTTTCAATTCATTTATGGATAATACGCAGCTCCTTTCCAAGGCAACGATAGGTCGATCCATCCGCAGCCTTCTCCGTATGGCCATTTTTACATGCAAACGCGTGCACCCATGTGCGCCATTTGCATTAGCCGCCGCCCAACTTGCCTCACGCTATAATCATAAACCTCTGATAAGAAAATGTGGTTGATCATGCATGATCAGTTTGTGAGGTGGTAACATTGACATTGAACTCGTCTTCAATGGCTGGTGGCTGCTATAGTGACTCTTCGACTAGTTTACCAGGCGAGATCACGTCAAACGAAAACATGCTAGTACGCACATGCTATAGTGAGTGTTCGAGTAGTTTACTCGGCGAGACCTAAGGATCAACCCGGTCACGTCAAACAAAAACATGCTAGCACACATATAACTCCGTACCTGGTCTCGCGTCGAAGTTGGTTGAATTCACTTCCTAATTGATCAAGTTATTTAATCAACTCATCTAACGCATCTCAAAATATTTTACTGCAACTTGAGCAAGCAGGGTTTGTTTTTTAGTAATTTGTATTTTATACGCAGGCGCCTTCAATTTTGGTTTCGTGCGACCAGACCCATCTGGCTCAGGGATATTTTAAAGATGAAAGCTTAACAAAGTGTACTAGCTTCATGCCGATCACAGCCAAAACACACAGCCATCTCGAACCACCAGCGAACAATTTTTGTGTTCACGGCATCAGAACACGATGAATTTCTTCACGCACGGCAGAGTTCTTTCTTCAGGTCACCACCGGAAATAGCATAGCTGCCGAGTTGCAGGGGTTCGCCGAATAAGTTTTATTGGACACTCCCTACGCACATACGCGGCTGACGTGGTAAAAAAAAACTCGTTAAGAAACAGCATATTCGGACCAACCATGTCAAATCTTTTAATAAGAGCAAACTTTTGAATTTTTAGTTTATTTTTAATAAAAATATGTATTTATACTTTCTTAGAGCTGTTTATGAGGAAAATAAAATAATACGTAAAACTAATTAGAAATTCAAACTTGTGGGTATGGAGGTATATTTTGGATATATAAGTTGAGCATAAAAAAGAAAATTAAATACGCAGTTTTTAAATGGTACTTGCTTCGTGATAATGTGCATATTTTCTATTTCCTAAATGCCAACAACGTGGTATATATTCTGTAAACACAAATAATATGGTTCAAAATGGGAAATGATAATCCAGATATTTGATTTTCCGACTATTTAGATATTTTTGCACGCTAAAAATGAGTTTCCGCGGATTTCTTAAAAGTAATTCAAGTTTTTTTTACCGAGAGAAATATATTTCCAAGTGCCAGTTGCCGAGTGTGACACTGGGCAAGGGTTTTGCCGAGTGCCATTTACTAAGTGTGCCACTCGGCAAGCGCCTTGCTGAGAGCAAACAAGCGCACTCAGCAACTGCGGCGAATCTGGTAATGGGTTCTAGAGTAGCTCTCCCCGTTGATGAGCAACCTCTCATGTAGACTTCTAGGAGTGAATCCATCCAATAATTCAGCATTAGGCTTAGAGGAGTCCTGAGTATTTGTGGACAAAGTTTGTGAACTGTCCCAACTTTACCATTCTAGGTCTTCAAAAGGAACAGTCAAATTCTAGGGACAACAATATCAGCTGTAACACGTGATTCGTATTAATCCAAATATTTCGGTTAAAAACAAGCTATATCTAGTGTTCCAAAATCTCTACAGGTCTACGGCAGAATTTTCTTTAATAATTTTTTTTTGCATGGCATTAAATGCAGAAATCTAGTATTGCGCAACCCTGGTCGCGGTGGATGATCAAATTTTCTTCTCCCTCGGCGGCCAATCTCCAATCTGCAACCTCAAATCGACTTTAAGGAGTTGATTCGGCAAACAAAGATCTGAGTGTGAGTTTCGGAACATAATTTTTTAATAAAAATTTCTATTTTTTTGCATGGCATTAAATACAGAAATCATGTACAACCGAAGGCCTCAACCAAACCGCCCAATGGCGGGTCGAGAGCACTAACCGATCCAGCAGTCTCAAAGCGGCTCCAGAATCCACCACTGCCGGCTTATGCAAACCCATCTTGAGAACAAGTATTAATGCATTGACCTTACCAGGAGGCCACGACACCAGTCAGCGCCACCATCATGCCTGCGTCCATCAACACGCATCCGCCGTCGGGACCCGCTGCGCCACGCCAACGAATGCCATCGTCGTTGATGCGGTAAATGCAACACCGCTCCTCCTTCTACCCCTCTTGCCAGTATCTGCTCCAAAAAAAATGTCCTCAAGAGGTCAACGAAGCAGAACATCCCCATTGTCTGATCCCGGAGACATAGATCTAGGGTTCCCCCGAGCAGCCCCAGGGAGGAGCCAAGAACTGCACTGATGATGCATCCATCGAGGTAACGGTGCGATAGGACGCCGCCATCATCCGCCGACAAAGACGGCCTGGTTTTCACCGGAAACTCCGTTTTCCCGTCCTCACCGCCGACCGGAGCCGATGGACCACCGAGCGCCGACGCAAACCCTGAAGCCGATTTGTCAGTTCCTTCGTCGTTTCAATGGTGAGAGAAGAAAGTCAATTGGTGAGGAAATAGCCAGGCTCTTGGCAGCCGGCTTTATAGTGGAAGTATTGCATCCAAAATGGCTAGCCAATCCGGTTCTTGTTTTAAAGAAGAATGGGACTTGAAGAATGTGCATAGATTATAAAGAAGCGTGTCCTAAATATCCGTTTGCTTTACCCCGGATTGATCAGATTATAGACTCTACGGCTAGTTGTGAACTGTTATGTTTTTTGGACGCTTATTCAGGTTATCATCATATCAAGATGAAACATGGCAGGATGTGTGGTCTGATGAAAATTTGCGACGTTCTACGTGACCAAGCCAGTTTCCTCGAAAGCAACTGGGATCTTAGTGGTCTACTAGGACGGAGACGAAAATCCGCGACGTAAAACTAGCAAAAAGTCGCGCAAAACCAATCTGCGACGGACCAAACCAAAACGTCGAGAGCAAAATCTTTCAGCCATCCGTGACAGAAACACGCGACGTTATCAAAACGTTGCGCTCAAAACGTCCCGGATCGCAGGGAATTTGGTAGTATGTGTTGCAGCTCTAAGCCGGTTTATAAGCAGACTCGGAGAAAAAGTCATACATTTGTACCGACTCTTGAAGAAAACTGACAACTTTTTCTGGAATCAAGAAGCTGATGATGCTCTGAAAGCCTTGAAAAAACAACTCTCCAAGGCACCTATATTGGCCGCACCTAAGAAAAAAGAGCCAATGTTATTATACATTGCTTCCAACAATAGGGTTGTAAGTGCAGTCGTGGCTGTGGAAAGGAAGTTTGAAGGAAAATAGGGTCTCGTACAACGGCTGGTTTATTATGGGAGCGAGGTTATGACAGATTCAAAACAGGGATACCCACATTGGCATAAAATAGTTTTTGGAGTATTTATGATAAGTCGTAAACTGAAACATTACTTTCAAGAACATCCTATCATTGTGGTCAACTCAGCACCCTTATCGGATATCATTCAGAATAGAGAAGCAACTGGACGAGTTGCAAAGTGGGCTATTAAGATGGGGCCGTATCACATCAAATATGAGCCAAGAACTGCAATCAAGTCTCAGGCCCTCATCAAGTTTATAAATGACTAGACACGGTTACAAGTCCCACCAGATAAACCAGACACTAAGTATGGGACTATGCATTTTGATGGGTCAAGACAACGGGAGGGGTCAGGAGCCGGCGTGGTCTTAACGTCTCCCAGAGGTGATAAATTTCGATATGTCCTACAAATTTCGTTTAAATGCACTAATAATGCAGCAGAGTATGAGGCTTTACTTCGTGGGCTTCGAATTGCCAAAAAATGAGTATAACCCGGATTCACTATCTAGGGGGTCCAGACCTTGTTTCTCAACAAGTTACCGGAACCTGGAATTCTAAAGACCCAGACATGGCAGCTTATAGACGAGCAGTTACCCAGCTAGGAGGACATTTCGAGGGGTATCAAGTTGATCATATTGATCGGCGTCTTAATGAAGCGGCCGATGCATTGTCTCATCTAGGTTCTTAGAAAAAACAGGTTCCACCAAATGTATTTTTGGATAAGATTCATAGCCCGTCAGTCCAATTTCCCACAGAAGAAGACCTGGAAAATCCGGATCCTAAATCAGAACTGGTAGCCACTCTTCATGCAATTGTAGAACGGACTGAACCATATCCGTCCTATCTCACAGGAGGGGAACTCCCGCAGGAGGAGGTTATTGCTCGACAGGTTCTAAGACATTCAAAGTCATATACAATCATTAATGATGAGTTGCATAAACGAAGTGTAACCGAAACTTTTCAGCGATGTGTCTCTCCGGAAGAAGGGTGTCAGATCTTGAACAAGATCCACTCAGGAGATTGTGGCAACCATGCATGTTGTAGGTCTTTGGTCAATAAAGCTTTCAAACATGGATATTTCTGGATTACAACAAATGATGATGCAAAACGCATCGTGCAAACATGTGAAGGTTGTCACAAGTATGCTAGGCAGTATCATGTGCCCGCTCAGGATTTTTGCATGATCCCAATAACTTGTCCTTTCGCAGTTTGGGGACTAGACATGATGGGACCTTTTAAAAACATCATCTGACAAGAAGACTCACCTATTGGTAGCAGTTGACAAATTTACAAAGTGGGTGGAAGCATAACCGGTCAGTAAATGTGACGCGGTCACAACAGTTAAGTTTTTGAAAAAAAAACTTATTTTCAGGTTTGGTTACCCACATAGCATCAACATAGACAATGGGAAAATTTTGTCTGAGGGAGCAATGAAAAAGTTCTGTGAACTGAATCATATCACACTCGACCTTGCTTCAGTAGCACATCCACAGTCCAATGGACAGGCAGATGGAGCTAATCAAGAGTTGCTAAAAGGTATCAAACCTAGACTTCAAGTCCCACTAGAAAGAACTGTCGGTTGCTGGGTTGAAGAGTTGCCTGCTCTTTTATGGAGCGTAAGAACTACCCCGAATAGGTCAACATGTTATACACCATTTTTTTCTGTTTTACGGAGCAGAGGCAGTTTTACCAAGTGATATTTGTCATGACTCACCAAGAGTAACTGCATATGTAGAAACCGAAAACAAGATGGCTCGTCAAAACTCGCTTGATGCTTTGAAAGAAGCACGCGAACTTGCAGCATCTAGGTCAGCCATACACTAGCAGGACCTGCGTCGCTATCATAGCCGCAGGGTTAAAACTCGAAATTTTCAGAAAAAAGACTTAGTATTATGCCTGATTCAGAAAAAAGGATGGGATTCACAAGCTAAGTCCTCCATGGGATGACTGTTTGTGGTCAGGAAAAACCTACACAATGGGTCATATTACCTTATTGATATACGTGATGCTGATAAATCACGAACATCTGAGGAAGAAACTGACAGACCATAGAACATAGCCCAGTTGGCCATACTACACATAGGATCATTGTAATCTCTATGTTATCATTGAAAAAAGGGATAATTACTCGTGTGCCCCTGATTCCTTAGTTCTGCACAATTTTCCCCACGGTTGAAAGTTTTACTCATTTTCCCCATCTCCTTAGGTGAAACTCTCACGACTGCTCACACCCGATGTTGTTGTGTCTTCCATTAAGTTTGAGTAGTGGGGCCGTGTGGGACTATGTCGCTCGTTGGACCTGACAAGTGGGACAAGTGCGGCTGTGTTTCTGTGGCACTGTCTGTTGGGCCGTTGTATGCTTTGTACGTCGTAGAACGGTCTGAGTTTGTTGATAATTAAATTCAGCCTGCTAGCATAACCACGCGCGCGGTCAGCCTTTTATGCATGTCATCGTTTCAGCCTGCTATGCATGCGCCCGATGTTGGCATTGATGAGTGCAGCATTGACTAGTTTGCATGCACGACTCAAGAGGCTGCGATTCAGCCGCCACCTAGCCATGCACGACATGAAGGGTACGTTGTATAGCAAACAAAAAATTTCCTACGTGCGATAAACCCGAATGGACAAGATCTAATCTATGAGATGAAAAACAACGGGGAGAAAGAGAGTCCTGAGATAACATACCCTCGAAGACTCAAAGTGGTACGAGATAAAATCTCGTTGTTGGAGTAGTCGTACTCACGCCGATCCCGAGCGAGAAGAAGTGCACCGCAATCCGGCGGTGCCTCCGTAATCGGTCACACGTTCAGTTCGATGAAGACTTTCGTTCCCTCGATCCAGCGGGTAGCATAAGTATATGATTCCCGTGGAACTCCAGCAGCACGACGGCGTGGTGATGGTGAAGAATCCCACGGTCAGGGCTTCAGCAAGCCAGAGACCATGGAATGGAGCAGCGGGTGGACGGAAAAGGGAGTGGGAAAGTGTGTGTGGAAGAGAGAGCTCTCACCCTCCTTTTATAGGGGAGGGGAAGGCATCCCAAGGGGGGTGCGGCCAGCCATGGGTTCCCCCACCCCTTCCTCTCTTTATGTGAGTGGAAGCCCCACTCGCACCCACTCATACTCCCTTAATTTTCCACTAAGAAAATCCAAAGGTTTTTCTTTAATAAATAAATAAACATTTTTATTTCTTTATTTATATTTGTTAATTCCATTAACAAACATTTGCATGCAGCACCTCGAATCATTTTGTTATTCTATTAACAACCATTCGATGAAAAACCCCTTGAACTATTTCAATTTTCCCGAAACAATTTTTCGGAGCTGCCCAAAATATTCTTCGGCATTCCGTATCCTCTCTAACGCTCATCGAACCTTAGTGTGTCACCCTACGGTTTCGCGAATAATATAGACATGATCGAGACTCCTCTCCGATCAATAATCAACAGCGGGGTCTGGAGATCCGTGATGACTCCTATATATTCAACGATGACTCTAGTGATCGTGTGAACCTTTCAACGTCGTAACGATTTCCCTTTGTCTCGCGATATTTTACTTGCCCGAGATCCGATCATCGGTATCCACCATACCTTGTTTGATCTCGTTACCCGACAAGTACTTCTTTTCTCGTTCCCGTGATAACATCCTTGTGATCATATCACGTGCTTGCAAGCGGTGTTGATGTGATATCACCGAGAGGGCCCTGAGTATATCTCTCCGTCATATTGGATGGACAAATCCCACTCTTGATCCATGAGCCTCAACTAATACTTTCCGAATACCCAACGACACCTTTATAGTCATCCTGTTACGGTGTGACGTTTGATGACATCAAAGCATCCTTCCGGTATCAGTGATTGACATGATCTCATGGTCTAAGGAATAATGTTACTCCGAATGTAAGACATACAAAAAAAACTAAATGACTTGATCGTATTGTTATACTTAGTTAGGGTCTAAGTTCATCATGTCATTCTCCTAATGACATGAACCCGTTATTAACAACATGCAATGTCTATGATCAGGAAACCTTGATCATCTGTTAATCAACGAGCTAGTTAAAAGAGAAGCTTCACTAGGAACGATTGTTTGTTTATTAAACACACATGTATCAACGTTTCCGGTTAATACAATTCTAGCATGAGAAATAAACATTTATCATAAACAAGGAATAAGATAATAACCACTTTATTATTGCCTCTCAGGCATATTCCCTTCAGTCTCCCACTTGCACTAGAGTCAATAATCTAGTCTGTAAGCACTTAACACATATGGCGTTCCAGTGTTATTACCATGATTTGCATATGGTAAACATCATCAAAAAGATCTGAACTATTCAGGTCCTATTGTATTTGCATGTTCTTTGCGTCTACACGCATCACTCATTCTCTAATTAGATGGCTTTGTATATATATGGTCAATCGGTGAAACCTTGATTCCTCAGCTTAAACTAATGTCACTAACATTGTGAAAATGTAGCTTCATAGTGTTAGCATTCTTGGAAATTCACCAAGTTCCGGTGATACCTTAATTCCTCAGCTTAAACTAATGTTACTAACATTGTGAAAATGTAGCTTCATAGTGTCAGCATTCTTAGAATTTCACCAAGTTCAATAAAGAACTCCTTGACAGAAAATACGCTTATTATCAGTTGTCAACACGACGATATACTTTTATCCTTTGTTGTAGTATCTGTCACAATATTTTAATTTCGAAACTCTTTCAAATCCAGCATGGAACTTTCTTCCATCCTATTGTGCTACCCTTCATCACATATTTTATTTGAGATAAAATTATTTGAATAGATGACAAAACTATTAGTGTAACATGTTACAACAAATAGTTTGTCATTACTACATAGGAAAACATATCCTTAGCATTTCTAAAATGACACAAGGATCTCTCCCACTGTTGTCTAATCATCATATGAGTTATCCTGCTATAACATTTTATAGCATAGGACTTATCTGATTGTGTACATAGCATGGAAACATGACTTAGAAATCTCAATTTCAATGATGCTCATCATGTGTCAAAACACTTGAATCTTGCTCAATTATTTGCCATGTGACAAGAACTCCTTCTTGTAATTTTGATATTGACTTACTTCAATATTTCATCTATGTAATTTGGCTTCAATCATATCAGGCGCTTCAATCCATATCTTATAGATATCGATGCCCAATATCTTCTAAGCCTTTCATTAATAAGAAAATATTAACCGTGTTAATTTAAAATACATATTTTCCAATCAACCATATGTCATCTACATAATGTATTGGAAATATGTCATAGGGCTCCCACTTAATTTCTTGTAACTCTACAAGCATCTTTATCGTTCATGATGGAATCAAACTCTTTTGATAACTTCATTACGGTAAAGATTTCAACTTCGTTATGCTCTATTCAACCATTGAAGTGTGCATACCTTTCTAGCAACCTTTTGAATTTTACAAAACTCTCAGACTGTGTCAAGTACAGATCCTTGATCAAAGTTCCTCGAGAGGAGAGTTTGTTTTGTTATTCAACATCCATATCATAATATGTAACTTTGCTATAACTATCCGAAAGACTAAGCATCAGTACGGAAGATCAAAATCTTGTAGAAGTCAACTCTTTGAACTTCGTCGAAAACAGCTTTTCGATAAGTACAACTTTCAAAGGATGTAAAAATCCATGTCTTTGTCGCTATATAGACCCTTTTGCTATCGTTAGGCATCAAGCCTATCGAAAGGACTACCAAGTCACATACTTGATATTCATACATGGATACTATGGCGGATATAATGACTCATAGTCAATTTTACGAAGTCAGTGCCCATCATTTGCTTCCTTTATAAGGTCCAGGTCCTTTTGTTGTCAAAACAACACTATACACTTAAACCACAAGTTGGTCTAAGTACAAAGTTTTAGAACTTTTGTGGTTTAGTATGCAAACTCATCGGAAGTATCTACAACACATGTAGTGTCTTATACTTTGTCAAAATAGCAATCCCCGGAACAAATTCCACTGCTGCGCTACTCTTGACATGATAACAAAGATTCTCTAATCTCGTTGAGTTTGTACTGTGATCCCACTCACTTATTTCGCAAGAACTACTTTCTCGAGAAATCAACCCTTTCTGACAAACAACATTTGTCTTTGGTCGGTGATAGGAGAAATACCCAATGGATTCGTTGGGATAACCTTATAAACATATATTTATCCCATTTTGGTTGTAAACATTTTACACATGCTATGCATACCAAAACTTAATAAAATGACAATTCGGGTCACTACCCAAACCATATCTTATATGTTGTCAATTTCAACGGACCATGATGGTGCTCTTTTCAGTGGAAAAACGGTTGTCACTAATGTATAAACTACAAAATTATAATGACATTTTTATTTATCTTACCATGTCAAACAAGGTTTGATTTTGTCTCTTGAATAATCCAAACTAATGTGGGGTATTCGAGAAGTATAAGTTGTAGAACAATTCTGCAACTTCTCAAACTTTATACTTTATGATCCAATCATAAATACTTGATTATCTTGTTACATTGATTTTTACTTCATATCAACAACTATTTGAACCAATTCAAAAGTCAAACTCCGTTCTTTTTAAATAGATATACTCACATATCTACTCAAATCATCGACAGAATTTTATGAAGGAAAAATTAATCTACCATACATGACTACACATAATGGACTATATACATCAATATGTATAATCTCCACTAAATTAGTCGTCCATTCTACTTTGGCCTATGAACGGAATTTTAGTCATGTTTTGGAAGAGGTCTCACAAGCGTCAATTTATTCAA
The DNA here is from genome assembly GCA_028641055.1 of Alopecurus myosuroides. NCBI lineage: Eukaryota > Viridiplantae > Streptophyta > Magnoliopsida > Poales > Poaceae > Alopecurus > Alopecurus myosuroides. Next base: position 24,579 of record JAPCYS010002460.1, read on the forward strand.
AACAAAATGACTCCGGAAGTCCATCAATATGGAGTTCCTTCATGTTTTCCTTTCCGATATGAACTAAAAATGGTGGTATCACAATTTAAGTGAAACTCTTTTACGTCTTGCAACGTTTAACATTTAATCTTATAGATGTTTACTTTACCAACATGATTTATATTAACATATCCATCGACTATGGAATATGGTCATAGTTTGAACAATCTCATTTGTTCTCACAAAAGACTAGAACAAAATAACAACTTATTAAGTTCTTAAAATAAATCTTGAATGTTTGGTTCGATACGACAATGAACACAATAACACTTTATTTATGTTCTTGTCATAACCGATTCCACATCTATTACTAGTTCCTTTTAGGCCCTTGTATTTCTTGCATTGCGTTGCTTTTTATGACAACTCATACCAACCAATGTGGTATCAAAATACCCAAAAAATACTTATTAACTAGTAATACATCTATAACTTGTATATCAAGCATATACTCATGAGCTGGACCTTTCCAGTTATCTTCTTTTCTGCCATATACCTTTTTGTAATTCTATTTTCAATATTCCCTTTCCTTTACAGATGAATCATTCAACATCAAACAATGCTAGTCGTACTAGCTCATTTTATTTGGCGTGTTAGTCATACACTATCACCCTTTGAGTCATACTTTGAGTTTGATTGTTCTACTAATATCACCATATTAATAGTATTCTTCTAGATTCCACTCATAGCAATCTCCAAGTAAGGTAAACGACTTTACCCATACTTTTAATCCATCCCATCATAACAATTTTATGATTAAGCTACTATAGCTCGAAGGAAGAAATTTAGACGATAATTTTTAGCGCCCAACTTCTTGGAATATTCAAACGCCTAGCGTTTTCTATCATTGCATATATTCAGATAATATAAGCATACATTGTCGCGCTAAATTATACTCAGTCATGTTACCACAAATAAGTTTCTAGATATCAATATATCTTTCACTTGATTGTTTCTGAAAACAACTCTTTTCAGTTCCAAAATCACCTTGATCAACAAAACATTCTTTTGAAGATAAAGTAATATGGAAGCAACCATGACTCTGGATTCTAAGTAGGAATTGGTTGCTCTTTAGATCAATCAATCATTAACCATATGGAGCTAGGTAGGAAATACCAAAAATATACAATAGGACTCAATTTTAAATTTCACTAATATGGTACCAATCTTAAGTGATTTTTACCAGATCATAACAGTTATATCTCAATTAACAATCTAAGCGTAAGGTAGTTATGTGGATGCCAATGAATACTACAATTTGTGCAAATTCACTTTGATTGGTTGTTCATGATAAATAAGTTCGAGTTAATTCAAAATTAAACCATGAACTCCCACTCAAAAACAACATCCCTCTTAGTCGTCTTTAGTGATTACACGAACAAAATTCACTACACCAAAACCGATCATCACGTGAGATGATGTAGCTTCAAAGGCGAACATCGACATGTTCATCATATCATCCATATGACTCATGCTTTACCTTTCGGTTACGTGTTCCGAGGCCATGTCTGTACATGCTAGGCTTGAAAACACCCGTTGTATGCGAACGTTGAGTCTGTCACACCCGATCATCACGTGGTGTCTCGAAACGACGAACTTTCTTAACGATGCATACTTAAAGAAGAACACACTATTATCTTGATATTAAGTGAGAGGGATCATCTTATAATGCTACCGTCGCTATCTAAGAAAAACAAGATGCATAAAAGGATTAACATCACAGACATCACATGTAAGGATAACGTGATATGATATGGTCTTCCTTGCACTTGATCTCCATCATGTGTATCATGGTATGATCTCCATCATTCCACCGGCGTGGTACCAAGTACCATGGCACCCCAATCTTGATTGTCCATCAATAATAAGAAAACCATATGATACCTTCCGGTATATCAATAATTTACAAAAGAGATCATCTCATAATCAAATTTGTAACATTGATCATATCACATCAGATGCCCAGCAAAAACTAGTTAGACGCTTCTAATTTATTTTTTGCATATTTTACGTGGCTTAGGGCTTTCGAGGATAGAACCGTTCATACCTACGAACATCAACCACAACGTTGATAAACACATTTTTAACAACCCTTCGTAGATTAGATCTTAACTATAGTAGGAGAAAGAGACACCCGCAAGCCACTTATGCAATACAAGTTGCATGTCAGTTGTGGAACAAGTCTCATGTGTGTGGACATGTAAAGTTAGTTCGGGCCGCTTCATCCTACTATGCCACTAAGATCATAAAATACTCAAAGAGGCAAAAACATGATCATCAACGCCCACATACTCCTATGTGTTCTACCCTCGAATTCATCTACGCATAGATCCGACTCTGATACCACTGAAGGGTACGTTGCATAGAAAACAAAAATTTCCTACGCGCGATAAACCCGAATGGCCAAGATCTAATCTATGAGATGAAAGGCAACAGGGAGAAAGAGAGTCTTGAGATAACATACCCTCAAAGACTCAAAGTGGTACGAGATAAAATCTCGTTGTTGGCATAGTCGTACTCACGCCGATCCCGAGCGAGAAGAAGTGCACCGCAATCCCGCGGTGCCTCCGTAATCGGTCACACGTTCAGCTCGATGAAGACTTCCGTTCCCTTGATCCAGCGGGTAGCGGAAGTAGAGGATCCTCACGGAACTCCAGCAGCACGACGGCGTGGTGGTGGTGAAGAATCCCACGGTCAGGGCTTCACCAAGCCGGAGACCATGGAATGGATCGGCGGGTGGAGGGAAATGGGAGTGGGCAAGTGTGTGTGGAAGAGAGAGCTCTCACCCTCCTTTTATAGGGGAGGGGAAGGCAGCCCAAGGGGGGGTGCGGCCAGCCATGGGTTTCCCCACCCCTTCCTCTCTTTATGTGAGTGGAAGCCCCACTCGCACCCACTCATACTCCCTTAATTTTCCACTAAGAAAATCCAAAGTTTTTTCTTTAATAAATAAATAAAACATTTTTATTTCTTTATTTATATTTGTTAACTCCATTAACAAACATTTGCATGCAGCACCTCGAATCATTTTGTTAATTCTATTAACAACCATTCGATGTAAAACCCATTGAACTATTTCAATTTTCACCGAAACAATTTTTTGGAGCTGCCCAAAATATTCTTCGGTATTCCGTATCCTCTCTAACGCTTCATCGAACCTTAAGTGTGTCACGCTACGGTTCGCGAATAATATAGACATGATCGAGACTCCTCTCCGATCAATAATCAACAGCGGGATCTGGAGATCCGTGATGACTCCTATATATTCAACGATGACTCTAGTGATCGTGTGAACCTTTCAACGTCATAACGATTTCCCTTTGTCTCGCGATATTTTACTTGCCCGAGATCCGATCATCGGTATCCACCATACCTTGTTTGATCTCGTTACCCGACAAGTACTCTTTTCTCGTTCCCGTGATATAACATCCTTGTGATCATATCACGTGCTTGCAAGCGGTGTTGATGTGATATCACCGAGAGGGCCCTGAGTATATCTCTCCGTCATATTGGATGGACAAATCCAACTCTTGATCCATGAGCCTCAACTAATACTTTATGAATACCCAACGGCACCTTTATAGTCACCCTGTTACAGTGTGACGTTTGATGACATCAAAGCATCCTTCCGGTATCAGTGATTGACATGATCTCATGGTCTAAGGAATAATGTTACTCCGAATGTAATACATAACAACAAAACTAAATGACTTGATCGTATTGTTATACTTAGTTAGGGTCTAAGTTCATCATGTCATTCTCCTAATGACATGACCCCGTTATTAACAACATCCAATGTCTATGATCACGAAACCTTGATCATCTGTTAATCAACGAGCTAGTTAAAAGAGAGGCTTCACTAGGAACGATTGTTTGTTTATTAAACACACATGTATCAACGTTTCCGGTTAATACAATTCTGGCATGAGAAATAAAAATTTATCATAAACAAGGAATAAGATAATAACCACTTTATTATTGCCTCTCGGGCATATTCCCTTCACGACATGCACGCAGCCACCTAGCCACACACGCGGGTGTGATTCGGTCACCACCTAGACACGACGCTTGCATCTTGATTCAATCGCACGCTCAAATAATTTGTCGCGTCGTTTCACGCGTCGAGCCACACATCGGGGCACGGCTGGACTGAGTGATGTGAAAATAGGCAAAAAAAAATTGTACAACCGCGACGCCTCGATGCAGTGTGAAAAAACGGCGGTTCCATCCACCCCCTCCTCTCCCTTGGCTACTTAAACCGCGTCTCGTAACCTCCTCCTCCACACTTCAATCTCCGTCTCCTCCCCATTCTCTTCTCTCCAACCATAGCCAAAGCAAAACCGACGACTCGATGTACGTGAAGATGCAGTTCAACGCGCTCACCTTCCGCTTCCCGCACACCGTGCCAGAGGTGCGCTACACCCCCCGGGAGGGTCGTTCAGACCGCGCTGCGCGTCTGGGCGTTCTCATGCTGGAGGGACGATACGGTGTTTTCCCGTGGCTTCCTCCGCGCGGGCTTTAACCACCTCCCTACGGGGTCGCCAGTCATGTTCCGTCTGGAGAAACACCGCACCCACTCCAATGCTCCGGTGGTAGGCCTCGTCGCCTACTTCACAAACAGGTTTGATGCATACTACCTTCCCGACCGTGTGTTCTGGTGTGGATGTGAGTTCATCGCATTCACCTTCTACAACATTTACACTGACTTCGAGAGCATCTTCCCCGAGGAAAACCACATGCACACCATCCCATACTATCTCGGTGATGACGGCCTCGAGGAGGAGTGAAGACAACGAGTACGGCGGCAAGGATCTAAGAATCCCATATAGGGATCTAAGAATCCCATATTATGTATCGTACTATGTATATCATGTGTGTCATCCATACTATGTATATCATGTGTTCCCCGTATTATGTGTCGTACTATGTAGGGATCTAAGAATCCTATATCTAAGTTATTTATCGTTGGTGTGTGATGAGCTCTTTTTATCTGTATTCATATTATTTTCAAGTGGTTTTCCCCAAGTTTAGGCCTTTTAGAGTAGGATTAAAATCCGGCCAGTTACAATAGTTGCTAGTACGAGTCCGAGGCGCTAAGATATTTTATTTCCTATGCATGTCTACAAGAGGCTAGTGTTGTACACGGAGAAGCAAATTTATGAACTAGTAGTTACACTAGTTTGTGAAAAAGAAAAGAACCCAAACTAAAAATGTAAGCAAGACAAATTTATGAACTAGTTCTTTGTATGCTGAGATAAGGACAGAAAATCAAAACATATTTGTGAACTAAATAAGGTTAGATATCAAACTAGTCAAAAAAATAACACATTTTTTTGCACGTGCATGACAACTAACTTGTGGAAAAAAAATATTATTCTTTCCCTTCTTTTTTTGTATTCTTAAAACCCTTTGCATTTTGTGAACACTTTGTATTTTACTATCACCTCCAGCAAATATAATAGGGTGGGCAATCAAATCTCAAATAAATGAAATCTCTACGAATCGTTAGAAGAAAAAAATCAGAGCATCGCGTGTTTGTGGATTTTTTCTAGAACACACCGTAACCAAACTGAAGCTAAACTGAACTGAAGAGAGTGTCACTCTGAAAAAGATATGATCTCGAGGTATTTGTTCTGCGCAAGTAGTGCTAACTGTCATCTGGTCAACTAAAAAACTAGGTAACAAACAAACTTAGATTACCTCGAGAGATCCGGATTGAAATCCATCGCATTAAGGTTTCATGACATGGACTTAATAGACAGTTAACAATACATAGCATCTCTAAGAAGGGTTGACTAGCAGGTAAACAAATCCTTCAACAACAATACAAAAATAAAAGCCTAAAACTATCATATTTTCTTGGTACATCACTGGAATCATCTGCTTCAAGTTCTTCTTCATCTTCTTCAATTCACCCTTCAGATCTGCATCCCCCACTTTCGGAGCACCGTTCAACTCGATGGGTGGAGAAGGGCACGGGCTGCTGTGTGACTGTGTTGATATGTCAGTGGAATACAACGGCGCGACTGATGCGTCATAAACATATCCTTAATTTCTGATGTTCCATGTTGTTTTCTTATTGTTTCCCACATGTTTGCTATACACTTTATGTCATTTTTATCGATTTTCTCGACTAACCTATTAAAAAGATGCCACAGAGCCAGTTCCCTGTTTTCTGCTGTTTTTAGTTTCAGAAAAGTTGTTCTAGAAATATTCTCGGAATTGGAAAATTCGAAGCCCGGAAGTCTTAGAAATCCCGAAGGTTCCACGGAGTCCGGAAGAGACCCGGAGGGGGGGCCTCAGGGGGCCCAGACCATAGGGTGGCGCGGCCCCCCTTGGCCGAGCCAGGGGTGGTGTGGGGCCCTAGGCCTCCACCGCCTCTGCCATTTCGCCTATATAATCCCCCCGAGACGTAAACCCTAAAAATATCCCACTTTTCCCCGACCCGAGGCTGCCATCACCGTCATCCCGAGATCGAGAGGGTTCTGGAGCTCTCTCCGGCACCCTGTCGGAGGGGGAAATCATAACCGCAGGGGTCTACACCACCATGCCCTCCTTCAAAGTGATGCGTGAGTACTTCATCCCTGGACTACGGGTCCATATCAGTTGCTAGATGGTTGTTCTCTCGACTTTGTACCTCATGTTTAGATCTTGAGAGATTCCTATCATGATCAAGATCATCTTTATGTAATGCTACATTTTGTGTTTGCTGGGATCTGATGAATGTTGAATGCTATGTCTTCTGATTATCAGTCTATCATGTTATCTTCATGTTTATGTTATTTGTGATCTTGCATGCTCTCCGTTACTAGTAGATGCTCTGGCCAAGTAGATGCTAGTAACTCCAAGAGGGAGTATTTATGCTCGATAGTGGGTTCATGCCTCCTTTTCATCTGTGCTCGAGTGACAGAAACGTGACGGATGGAGGATGTGTTGTTTCCATTAGGGAGAAAACAACAATGCTTTGTCTAAGGATGATGTTATTTTTTACATTACACACTCTGCTTAATGCAATTATCTATTGCTTGCAACATAATACCCAACGTTTGTTCAGATGATATTCGAAGGGTGGATTTTTAGTCATAGATGCAGTTGGATAACGGTCTATGTATCTTGTTGTAATTCCCGCATGAATCACATAGTAATATTTATGTCCTGCATATGCACTACGGTGCAACCTTTATTTCTGTCAATTGCCTAGCTGTAGTTTGTTCACCACACATGTTATTTATCTTTCACGGAGAGACACCACTAGTGAACTTTGGACCCCGGTCCTTTTTCCCCTTACTGATAAAACACCTACTGCTTTCATATTGCTTTCATACTGCTCTCATACTCCTTTCATACGGTTTTCCTACTGTTTTCCACACCATACGTTTAATTTCTTTGTGTTCAGCAAAACCGGTGAGATTGAGAACCTCACTGCTTCGTTGGGGCAAAGTGATTTGATTGTGTTGTGTAGGTTCCATGTTGCTTTTGAACCGGTAGTGCGCCCTGCCATCTCAGCTGCTTCAACCTTCTGAAGTTACTCCTTCCTCCTACTGGTCGATTAAACCTTGGTTTCTTATTGAGGGAAAACTTCTGCTCTGCTCATCATATCTTCCTCTTGGGGTCTCCCAACGAGTGCAAGACCTGCACCATCAAGCTATTTTTCTGGCGCCGTTGCCGGGGAGGAAGGGAATTTCTACAAGGGGAGTCTCTCACTTACAATCTCTTTTCTTTTATTTTAGTTTTGCTTAGTTTATTTTATTTTGTCTTGTTTGCTTCTCTTTATCAAAAACACACAAAAAAAAGTTCTTATTCTAATTATTGTTTTTATCCTGTTTTAATCTTGCTTTGTCATGTTTGTTATCAATGGTTGATGTCATTGAAACTAGATCTTATAGGCAAGGTGGGTTCACAGATGAACAACAAAAATATTATAAGGCACACTGCTTTTCACAAAAAGGAATACACTTATGGGAGAAAATTAATAAATTACATGACTATGCTAAAAACTTGTGCTCTACTTATAATGTTACTTATTGCTTTGATAAATCTTGCTGGTTTAGGAGGTATAAATATCTCCCTTTTCAATGTGAATATAATGATGATGTTACCATATCTTATTATGTTAAGGGAAATTATGAATTATATGATGTGGAACAAATTGAAGAATTTATTGCTTGGAAGGGTGCATTCAAAATTGCTTATTTACTTGAAAGTATTGATGATGCACCCTATAAATACAAGATTTATGCTATACTTGAATATTGCTTTGATAATTACAAGGATTGTAATTACTACATAATGGAATATCTTAATAAATGCTCTCAACCTAAGGAAGAGACTAATGCCTTGCATGAACCTATGGAAGAAGAAACTGCTGAATCTGGAAGCTCATTGGATGAAAAAGAGGAGGAGAGTGATGATCAAGAGGAGGAAGAATGGCGCTACCCATGTCTAGCTCCCAATGATAGTAAATCTATAACTCATACATTATTTGATGAAATTGATACTTGCTAGACTTGTGACCTTCATACTAGTATGAATAAAACTTGTGAGAATGATATTGCTACTATTATTTATGATAATCCATGCTACTTGGATAAATCTTATGATAATGCTCTTGATGATGGTCATATGTTACTTGATGTTATAAATTATAATGCTACTCAAAATAGGATTGCTATAATGTGTCCTATACCTTTTATGAGTGATCAATCATCTTGTTTTTGATATAGCTAAAAGTGGGAAAAAGGAGGAGCTGATTTTAAATTTTGATCCCACTATTTTTTACCTTGATATTAATTGTGTGCTTTTAGACCATGACAAGCATGTTTTATGTGATAATTATATTGTTGATTTTGTTCATGATGCTACTAGAAATTATTATGAGAGAGGAAAATATGGTTGTAGGAATTTACATGTTACGAAAACACCTCTCTTTTTGTTGAAAGTTTTGAAGTTGCTCTTGTTCTACCTTCCCATGATTTCTTGTTTGTGCTTCTTTAATTTATTTCTTTACAAGATTCCTATGCATAGGAAGTTTGTTAGAGTTAATTTTTTTCATACTTGCTTCTTGATGCTCTCTTTTTCTAAATTCATATTTCTTATGTGAGCATCTACTTGATTCCACTTTTCTGGGCCTAGCTAAAAGGCGTTAAAGAAAAGCACTTCTTGGGAGATAACCCATGGTTTTATTTTTGCTTTGTTTTTCTCTGTTTTCTTTGAGTCAAGGGGTGGTATACTTCTGTAGCAACTCCTTTGTATCTTTCTTTTCATGTTTTAGTAGTGCCAAGTAAGGTTTCTAACGAGAGTTGGAGTTGGTTTACATTACACACTTTGCTTAGTGCAATTATCCGTTGCTTGCAACTTAATACCCAACGTTTGTTCGGATGATATCCGAATTGTGGATTTTTAGTCATAGATGTAGTTGGATAACGGTCTATGTATCTTGTTGTAAAACCCGCATGAATCACATAGTAATCTTTATGTCTTGCATATGCACTACGGTGCAGCCTTCATTTCTGTCAATTGCCCAGCTGTAATTTGTTCACCAAACATGTTATTTATCTTTCACGGAGATACACCACTAGTGAACTGTGAACCCCAGTCCTTTTTTATCCTACTGATAAAACACCTACTGCTTTCATACTTCTCTCGTACTGGTTTCATACTGTTTTTCCTACTGTTTTCCACACCATACGTTTAACATCTTTGTGTTCAGCAAAACCGGTGAGATTGACAACCTCACTGCTTCGTTGGGGCAAAGTGATTTCATTGTGTTCTGTAGGTTCCACGTTGCTTCTGAACCAGTAGTGCGCCCTGCCATCTCAGCTGCTTCAACCTTCTGAAGTTACTCCTTCCTCCTACTGGTCGAGTAAACCTTGGTTTCTTACTGAGGGAAAACTGTTGTTGTGCTCATCATACCTTCCTCTTGGGTTCTCCCAACGAGTGCAAGACTCGCACCATCAGTGACCAATCGGGATTTAGAACCATCACTTGCGGATCGCCCTCCCTTCTAAAAGACTGAACTCTCATCTCAACCATCGATGCCATCCAACGGCGCGGAGACGGCGCGCGGGTCTGTTCCTAGAATTCCTTCTAGAAGGTCAGATCTTATGGCTAGCATTGGCGGTAGAGTATGATCGGATGGCTGACGTTCGGTGCTAGGGTTTTGGGGTTACGAGGTTATCGGGATTTTGGGGTTATAGGGTTATTAGGGTCTGACAGAACTTGAAATGACCATAACTAATTCAAAAAAATCAAAAAATGGAAAGAAGCGTAGTTTGGTAGCTTATAAGATATAGTTATTAGAAAACAATATAACCATTATATAGGAACATTTTCAAGAAAAATCATTTTCACAACCGAGCCATCAAAATCAGGTTCAAATGACCATAACTAAGTGAAAAAAAAACAACAAAAAATGCACGAGAAGCTCACATAGCCGTCATATGAGACATGGTTATGAGAAAAAAATATATAATCTCGGTGTCAAGACATTTTCAGAAAAAGGCTTCTCATAAATGAGCAATCGTGTATAGACCTGTTCAGAGTTGGATGGAGAGTGAAGGGGGGTTTGTTTTTTGAAAAAATTCAAATAAATCAAAAAATCACCAAAGCTTCATTTTGGAGTGAATAAGACGGTTTTGAACTTACTTTTACATTTTCATATCTCAAACGTGTGTTTTGGTGGTTTTCAATTAAAAGCATTGTTTTCAAAAAATAAATAAATAATATGGAAGTTAATTAAATAAATAGTGAGACTTTGATTGGACACTATTTAGATGGAATAGGTGTCACCTAAAAAATATTGGCTCATTTAAATAAGGTTAAAAAACTTGATTACAAATGGGGCTGTTTACCCTAGATTCATAGCTCATTTTTAGCACGTTTCTCCATCGAATTTATCACATTCAAATACTGGGGTTCAAATGTTGGTGAAAGTTCAAATTTAGCTCAAACAAGTACTAAAGAGCAACATACTTGAATTTTTTTACAACTTCAACTTTGGCTCCAATTATAATTTTGTTCCAAATTAAAATATTGCTTCAAATTCAACCTTTGTTTCAAATATGCATTCTGCCTCACATATGATACCAAAGCACAAGCAATATTATTCAGACTTATAAGTTATCACAAGATCTCAAGTTGACAACACAAACACCTAACTACAAATCCATCAAATTCAAATTGATAGTTCAAATTGAAATTCATAGTTCAAATTCAATTCTTCGACCTGCTCCTTGTGTGAGAAGATGACTTCACCGTCTTGCTCCGGGTTTCCCTAGCTGGAGTACTCTTTGGAATCATCTTGTTACATCTTATCTTCCCTTGGGTTTGTGGCCGTGGAGGTGGTGACGGAGTAATTCCACTCGACGAACACTCGATGACAAGTTGACGGCCATCTGTGTGTTCATTAATCCTTAAAGGAACAACTGGTACAATTACTTTGTCCTCTTCTTCTCTTATGGCTTCAAAACCATCAAGATCCATGGATTCAAATTCCAAGTCATCCAATAATGACTGAACTTCATTTTCTTGGGCTCTATCCTCTTCTTCTCTTATAGCTTCCTCTCTACACCTTTTCTTCTCTCTTCCTCCATTTATTCTAGTGCTGAGAAATAAAATTATAAGACATATGAAGAAAAGAGAACAAAATGCTAAAAAAGGGAATGCACACACATACCAAGGTGCTGCTTCAACGAGGAGTGCATCGTCAAACTCAATTGTTGCTGCATGGTCCCCTCCATCTTCAATCTCCATTGATGATGCATTCTCCTCTACATTTGCCGTTGTCCATCGGTCCTCTACTCCAAATGATGCATCCACTGCATTGGAACAATGCCTAGAAATGTGCCCCAAAATTCCACATTTTTTGCACGCCCTCTTTTTTGGTACACGACCCTCTTCACCTGCTCTATACCTGTTTTTGCTTGGTCTTCCTGGTGGTCTAGTCAGTAAAGGAGAGTGTAGTTTGAACCCTGGATCTACTATGTTCCATTGGTCTTTTCCCACGAGTGGAGGCACATTGTGAGCATAAGGAGCCTTAAATTTAGCAACAGAGAAATACTCAAAGCAATACTGATCAACTTCACCATCTTCATCCCCAATCAGAGTCATCAGATGTAGATCATGTATGCATGGCTTCCCACGAATCTTCGATTTCCTACAACTGCATTCCCTAGTGGCTAGGTTCACTGGATACCTCCATTCCCTATTTTTACAGTCAGTGTACGCTACCTCAGCCTCGTATGTCGAAGATCGAATGCATCGCATCTTCAGTCCTCTTGCCTTGTGATGCAATGCCTTAATCAATGGTGGGTGTATAACATGGCCAACATATTGTGTTTCAGCAATTCTTTTGCGAAGAGCCATCTTTATCATGATCATCTGCCTCATCTTCTCAAATGATTGCCAAACCAAATAACCCTTCACTGACTTGAACTTTGCATTGAAGCATTCTGCAAGATTATTGGTCACATAGTATACTTTGCATATGGTGTTGAATTTGATTCTTGACCACACCTTTCCATGATGTGCATCCATATACTCCTTCACCTCTGGATGCTTCTGAGCATACAACACTCTCAAATGGTGCTCATGCTTCCTTTCGCTACATGTGTATGATGCCGACAATAAGTTCTCATCAAAAACTTTTCCTTTGAACTTATTTTTAAAATTGTGTGCTAGGTGTCGCATACATTCCATATGATCCACTCTAGAGAATACAATTTCTACTGCACTCTCTAGACCTTTGCAAGAGTCTGTATGTATAGCTAAACTTGGGGGCTGTGCCTATAATGTTGCGCAACTACTGCAGAAACCAGACCCAACTTTCCTCGGACTCTGCCTCCAAAACACCAAATGCAAATGGGAATAGCTAGTTGTGTCCACAAACTGCAGAAGCTGCTACTAGTTGTCCTCTCCATCTTCCAGTCAAATGGGTAGCATCTACAGCCAAATAAGGCCTGCATCCATCAAGAAACCCCTGCCAACAAGCCTTGAAACATACAAAAGCCCTTCTGAAGCACTCCTTCTCAACTGACTTCCCTTTTATTTTGAATAGAACTGTATGCTTTTCAATTTCTACAACACTACCTGGACTAGCCATCTCCACTTCAGCTTTGAAGGTGTAAAGAAACTGAAAACTTTCATTCCGTTGCCCATAAATCCTGTCAAGAGCCATTTCTTTAGCATCGAAAATCCTCATGTAAGGAACTACAATCTTATACTTCTTAAAAAGCTTCCCTTGGAGGGTTGTTGGACCAAGAACACGTTTTTCCCTCAGCCAATCCAATATTGGATCTGCCACCCATTGAGTTTTGGCTAGTTTGGATTTTGCCTTCCCCCCTTGATGGAGGGATGATAACCCGGTAGGCTAACGGCAAGGTGTAATTCGGCCCAAAGGGAGCTGCGCAAGACCCGGCTTGGGGAAAAGGAGTTTCTGGAAGGCCCAAGAGTGTAGGCCTCGTAACCCGGATTGTGGGTTTCGATAAGGAAACTTAGGGTTTGTAAGCAGTGCCCGGGTAGGACTCCGAGTCTGCCTTGGACAGGAAGCCATGGGGTCCGGATATTATATAAGCCGGCTCCTAGGGTTAGATTAGACACACACGAGATTCACTAGCTATTCGAGTATCCCTTGTAATACCAGAGTTGAGGTAACAAATCTGGATCGGAGACTCGGCGACTTGATTGCCGGCTACCAGATCGTTTCATCACCATGATTTCCCCTGAGCGAAACCCTCTCCCAAACACCAGAGTCGAATTGCCCCAAGATAAGTTACCCCCGGTAACGTCTTCCGTGATTATCCCAAACACCAGAGTCGAATCTTGGATCCCACGGTGCTAGCTACCGTGATAACCCCGGAAAACGCAGCGACACGGGCTAGGGATCCGGATGTAGCACACCGTGCATTGGAGCAACAAAGGAGAGATGTGGAAGCAGAAAAGCAAGGGATAGCCACACGCCAACGTGAGCTGGATGCATTGGAGAACCGGCTCCGGGTTGAGACAACCAGGGCGCATCAAAGATACCAAACGAGATTACCGGCAACGGGTGGAGTCCTAAACCCGGCCACGCTGTTCATCACGCCCCAAGATCAACCAATTCCGGCTGTGAATCAGGAAACTGTACACCAGCCCGCGACCGGTGGGGGACAGCCGGCCAACGTACAAACCGGGTTACCCACGTTGCAGACAGGGGTTGCCGTTGTCAATACAGCACCACCACCACCACCACCATCATGATTTCATACGCCACCAGGTCACTTCAACAACCCCATGGACAATGTATATGCAGCAACATTGACATTGGATCGAATCCCCGTAAGAGAGTCGCCCCACGCGGAGGAGACCCGGCGGGCGTTAGATTTATTGCGTACGGCAGTGGCTCAGCAAGTCAATTACCTGGATAATAGGAGTGGAATGCATGGAACGCCGTATATAAGCCGGCATAATGGAAACACCGGTAATATTCAGACAAGCTCAGCACGGCGGAGGGCCGAGCAGCAGCAAATGCCGCCTCCTCCCCGTAGACCAGCAACACCTGCAGTATCAGCCGCGCAAGCTATCGTGGACAGTTCTCGAGCCAGGCGCGCAGCTGCCGGATCTGCGGTACGAGGGCCGGTAGCGGTTGTACCCCCCGCCGCACCTGTCGTCGGGTCACATGTTTCCAGGGTAAGGCCAGTACCAGCAATCTTAGCCGGGCCCAAGTGTTTGTCAGACGTTATCAGAGCCGAGCCCTACCCGGATAAGTTCAAGGAACCGGGTAAAGTGGTAAACTACGAGCTGACTATGGATCCAGAAACCTGGTTGAGCAGCTATGACATGGCTATGTCGATTCGCAACGCATCTGAAAATCTTCAAGCCAAGTTCATGTATTTAATGATGTCAGAGGGAGCGGCAAAGCTGTGGTTCAACAATTTACCCGAAGGATCTATCAAGTCATGGAGTGAGCTGAAGGTTGCATTTATCAAGTACTTCCAAGGGACGTGCAGAAAATTATTCACAATTGATGATCTAGAACGATGTGTCCAGAAGAAGGGAGAGTCGGCGCGCAGTTGGGTGCGCTGGGTTATGGAAATACTTCACTCATCTACAGATATTCAGCCAAAGGATGCGCTACAGGCCATGGCTAAAACGTGCAAGTACATACCCCTAGTGCAAAAGCTAACACGCATGAAATCTAGTCGGAATACTTCAGAAGTTACTATGGGAGAGCTGATGGACGCATGCAACAAGCACGCTGCTACGGATACCACAGAAAAAGACGTCGATGACAAGAAAGCAAAAGCAAACACGAGCAATAATGGAAGAACCGGCAATGGGTCTGTGCCGGGTAATAATGGAGGAAACAATGGAAATAACCAGAATAAGCGTTCGTACGAGGGAAGTTCTGAGTTTGTTGCCAATACAGAAGCCGGGTTTACGAGACCCAGAGCAGAAGGAAATTTCAACGGTGGAAACTTTAATGGAGGAAATTACCAGGGGCCGCCAAGACCGGCTAATCACATAGAGGCCTTCAGGATGCCCTGTCCTCGCCATAGCAGGAACGGCAGGCCGGCCAATCATTCGCTGGAACAGTGCGTAGATTTGCAAAGATGGAAGAATGAGGAAATACAGAAAGCAATGCGAGGCGCAGGCCGGGGAGCAGGACCAGGTCCGGGTGGTAACCCGGGCAATGGCCCACCCCCGGCAGGCAACCCAGGAGGTGGTAATCCGGGTCACAATCAGGGAGGAGCTGGAGGTTTCCAGGCCAACCCCAAGCAATTGGGCCAGTACAACGTTCACACAACGGGAACTTCTAACAAGGATAGAAAGATACTGAAAAAGGCAGTAAACTCGGTTTCCTCGGCTGTCCCGAGATACCTGAGATGGTCGGATCAAGATGTAACATGGAGCAGAAGGGATCACCCGGAAAGAATAGAACACCCGGGAGTCTTAGCGTTGGTGGTTGCGCCACAGGTTAATGGTTATGAGCTGAAAAAGGTCTTAATGGACGGCGGAAGCAGCATCAACATCTTATATTGGGAAACTTTCTTACGCATGGGTCTCAAGGAGTCTCAGCTACAGAAAAGTTCAACAGTTTTTCACGGGATTGTGCCGGGTCACTCGGCGTGCCCTGAGGGAAAGATTACCTTGGAGGTTTCTTTTGGAGAATCAAAGGATAATTTCCGGGTGGAGTGGCTCACGTTTGAGGTGGTAAAATTGCGCAGCCCTTATCACGCGCTATTTGGAAGGCCGGCTTACGCCAAGTTCATGGCCAGACCGTGTTACGTATACCTACAGCTAAAAATCCCGAGTCCCAAGCAGACCATCACCATACATGGGAGCCGGGATATAGCGGCTGAGTGTGACGAAGGAGACGCGGCAATGGCGGAACAAGCTTGTAGAAAGGAGGAGCTCAAATACTATCGGTCTCAAGTAGACCCGGATGACAGGACAACGTTAAAAAGGCCAAATACGGAGGATGAGAGAGCAAAATTCAAGGCAGCACAGGATACCAAGATGGTGGCCTTTGTCGAAGGTGATCCCTCCAAGCAATTTGCTATAGGATCTAACCTGGACAATGAGCAGGAAAAAGCACTCGTGGAGTTTATTCGTTCAAATCAAGATGTTTTTGCTTGGACACCCAGCGATATGCCGGGTATTCCTACAGAGTTAGCGGAACATAGCTTGCACGTTGATACCAAGTCTAGGCCCGTGAAGCAGGGCCTGAGAAAAATGAATGAGGAAAGAAGAAGGGCTATAGGGGAAGAAATTGCTCGGCTATTGACAGCCGGCTTTATCATGGAGGTATTTCACCCGGATTGGTTGGCAAATCCGGTTCTAGTGATGAAAAAGAGCAACAAGTGGATGATGTGCATAGATTATACGAGTCTCAACAAGCATTGCCCAAAGGATCGTTTGCCCTTCCAAGGATAGATCAGATCATAGATGCAGTGGCTGGAAGTGACCTATTATGTTTCCTGGATGCGTATTCCGGGTATCATCAGATCAAGCTCAAGAAGGAAGATTGGGAGAAAACATCGTTCATAACCCCCTTTGGGGCCTTCTGTTACAAAACCATGACTTTTGGGTTAAAGAATGCTGGCGCAACTTATCAAAGATGCATACAGAAGTGCTTTGAGGACCAGATTGGGCGCAATGTTCACGCCTATGTGCATGATATGGTGATCAAGACCAGGAAAGCGGAAACGTTCATTGATGATCTAAAGGAAACATTCAAGAACTTGAGAAGGTATCAGATGAAACTTAACCCTACAAAGTGCGTGTTTGGAGTTCCAGCAAGAAATTTACTCGGATTCATTGTTTCCGAGAGAGGAATCGAGGCAAACCCGGACAAAATCAAAGCTATCCAGAGTCTGAAAAAGCCGGAAAACCTAAAGCATGTTCAGAAGCTTACAGGGTGCATAGCAGCGCTGAGCCGGTTTATATCAAGACTCGGGGAGAAGGCAATTCCATTATACCGTCTCTTGCGGAAACATGATAAGTTTGTTTGGGACCAAGAGGCGGATGAGGCGTTCGAGGCACTAAAGAAGCAGTTATCTGAGGCACCAGTTTTGGCAGCCCCGGGTCCCAAAGAGCCCATGCTAGTGTACATTGCGGCTGGGCCCCGGGCGGTTAGCGCAGTGGTTGTTGTCGAGCGCAAAGAGGATGGAAAAGATCACCCGGTCCAGAGGCCGGTTTATTACATCAACAAGGTGTTATCAGAAGCAAAGCAGCGCTACCCACATTGGCAGAAGTTGGTTTTCGGAGTCTTCATGGCCAGCCGGAAATTGAAGCCCTATTTTCAGGAACACCCCATAACAGTGGTTAGCTCTATACCAATGTCGGATATCATCAGAAACTCGGACGCAACAGGCAGAATAGCCAAGTGGGCCATCGAGATGGGAGATTATCATATCAACTACGAGCCCAGGTCAGCAATCAAGTCTCAAGCTTTAGTTGATTTCATTAATGATTGGACTCACACTAGCATGCCCACAATGACACCAAGTTCCGAGTCTTGGGTAATGCACTTTGATGGTTCCAAGCAATACGAGGGATCAGGAGCTGGAGTAGTACTTACATCACCTAAAGGAGATAAGTTGAGCTACGTGTTGCAAATCCACTTTGATTGTTCCAAAAACGTGGCCGAGTATGAAGCATTATTACACGGATTGAGAATATCCAAGGAGATGAACATCAGGCGGATACGATGCTATGGAGATTCGGATCTTGTGGTACAGCAGGTCTCAGGAACCTGGGATAGGAAGGATGCAACTATGGCAGCATATCGCAGAGAGTGGACAGGGTTGCCGGGTGTTTTCCCGGGTATGAGGTGGAGCATATTGACAGGAGAAAGAACGAGGCAGCAGACGCACTCGCAAGACTCGGCTCGCGTAGAGAGCCGGTTCCACCCAATGTTTTCCTGGACGAGCTATGGCGGCTATCAGTTTAAAACCGAGTCTGAGGAAGAGGTGGCTAACCAAAACCCGGATTTGGAGCTCGTGGCCACAGTACGAGCTGTTCCTGAGTGGACAGAGCCGTTTCTGGCTTACCTATCACGGGGCGAGTTACCACAGCAGGAAGTATTAGCGAGGCAAATTCTGAGACGAGCAAAGGGCTATTCCATCATCAATGGGGAGCTATATAAGAGGAGTGCTGCAGGAGTATTCTTGCGTTGTGTAGCACCAGAGGAAGGCCGGCAGATCCTGAAAGAGATCCACGAAGGCGACTGTGGGCATCACACATCCACAAGATCCCTTGTGGCCAAAGCATATAGGCACGGTTTCTTCTGGCTCACAACCTTAGCAGACGCGGAACGCTTGGTGGCAAGGTGCGATGGATATCAAAGGTACGATCGCCAATCCATGTGCCGGCTATGGAGTTGCAAACAATTCCTTTAACCTGGCCGTTTGCCGTTTGGGGTATGGACATGGTTGTCCCCTTTTACATGTCACCCTACAAAAAGACACATCTCTTGGTGGCTGTTGATAAATTTACCAAGTGGGTTGAAGTTATGCCAGTTACCAATTGTGAAGCAATTACGGCAGTCAAGTTCCTGAAAAGGATTATCTATCGGTTTGGGTATAATCACAGCATAATCATGGACAATGGAACCAACATGTCCTTAGGCGAGATGGAAAAATTATGTGGGAACAATGGAATTCGGCTTGACATAGCTTCAGTAGCCCATCCACAAGCTAATGGACAAGTGGAAAGGGCAAATCAGGAGTTACTTCGTCGATTAAAACCACGGCTGCGAGTCCCATGCATCAGAGCTGCTGGCGCATGGGTTGAGGAGTTACCATCAGTGGTTTGGGGAATTAACACCACACCTAACAGATCCACTCAGATGACACCGTTTTTTATGGTTTATGGTGTAGAGGCAGTATTGCCGAGTGATATCATTCACGATTCGCCTCGAGTGTCGGCTTACGTCGAGGTGGAGAACGAGAAGACCCGGCAGGTTGCCGTGGATATGTTAGAAGAACACAGGGAACAAGCTTTGGAAAGATCAGCCATATACTGGCAGGACCTAAGGAGATATCATAGCCGGCGGGTCAAAACCCGGGTCTTCCAGGAAGGGGACCTGGTTCTGCGCCTGGTACAGTCAAAGGAAGGAAAACACAAGCTATCCCCACCATGGGAATGACCGTTTATCATAAGCCGGAATCTGGATCGTATTACTTGGTAGATGCACGGGAAGAGTCGGCTATACTGTCAATGACACCGCTCATACAACTGCATCTATGCAAGAAAGAGAAAGACCGTGGAACGTGGCTCAGCTGTGTCCCTACTACACCTAGAATAGACTAGATTCACAAGTGGAATTACACGATGTAACACAGCAGGTTTCAGACGCACTCTTTTCCTATCCAGGGTACCTAAGGGGACTGGAAGGTTTTTAATGAGGCGGCTTGCTGACCTAACTTTTCTCATATCAATAAAGAGATGGTTGAACAAAATATTCCTTTCTATGTGTTTTTTTGTCAAGTTTTTATTTCTGTTATTTTCTATTTCTTTTCCAGGTAAGTATTATTTATTGTTCTTAATATGTTAGTTTTTCTAGTAAATTGCATATATCTAGGTCTTGGGGGCTGATTGCTTGAATAGCACAGTTGCAAACTCAAAGACCCGGCCACGATGCCATTAGGTTATAAGGGCCGATTACTTGTAATAAGTACGGCTGTAAGCTTATAACCGGACAATAGAGCCAAATTTTCTTGACTTTTCTTGCTTAAGCTCGATGTGACTCGCACAAAAGTGGCATGCTTTGCTAGCGTGTAATTACAATCAGCCATGATGCCCAATCGGACTTGCCTGACCATGTCTTTATACAGCTATAGCAGCATTGATCATCCACGCGAAAGCCGGCTTATAGTAAAGGAAGGTCAAAAGGGTCATCTAAACCACAAGTTATTTAGAGTACAAGGTTAACAGCCGGAAACTCAAAGTATATTAAGCATAGCTTGAAACCTATGTGAATGGCTCTAGGTTTTGGGCCTTAGCAGAAACAATTTGTTCTTTTGAAAAAATCCAACGCCCTAGACTCGGAAATTCGGGCCTTGGGGACTTGGGAATTTGAAAAAAAGAAACAAATTATCTAGCTATTCAGCTCAAAAACCCAAAAATCCGAGTCTTGGGGACTTAGGGACTTAGAAAAAGTCCACTTGTCAAAACCCATGAGACCGGAAACCGAGTCTCGCAAAAGGAACCATAGCGAAAGTCGGAAAACCAGGAACGAAAAAGCTCAAAGTTAAGAAATATCAAATTCACGCAAAGGCCAGAAGGGCCATGAAAGATATTAAGGTTTTAAACGTATTACAAACCAGGATAATAGTATCAAAAAGTGCACAGGCGCACTATCAAAAGAATAATTGTTTTAAAGGCCCATTGGCCGAATGAAGTGTTTGAGACGCTAGCAGATAAAAGTTTACTCGGCCTCCTGGGTCGAGTCGTCAACCTTGTCCTTGGCAGCCGGGTCTTGGTCCTTGACTTGCTCTTCAACGGTCTTGGCGGCAGCAGCATCCGGGTCAGCAGTAGTACCGGCACGCGCGGGAGGAGGAACAACCGGCGTAGAGGTTGTAGGCGCAGTATCGGCCTCAGCTTTCTTCTTCGCGGCCTCTTCCCTCAGCTGAGCAGCTTCCGCCTTCCACCGGGCTAGCATGTCATAAGGCTTTGAAAGACCCGACTGAACTGGCTTATCCTCAGCGTCGTATGGTGGAACAATCAGGCTGACATCCAGACTGCCGGCAATCAGACTAGCCGAGTGACGAACCTCTTTTTATGGCTTTGTAGTTCTTGGATGAAAACTTGGAGCCATCAGTGTTGAACTCTGGAAACCCGCCAATGAGCTTTGCCGGCTCAAGCTTGGGAAAGTACGCTTTAGCCAGCGCAAGCCCCGGGTCATTCCAACCCGGCATGACGAGCATTTCTAGTGCTCGATCCACTCGGGGATCGTGGGAGCACGCATCAAGCAGTGTGCTCAGACCACCACGCCCAGTACCCGGCCACTTCAAAGCTTGAAGAACCCATTTGGTGCCGGCACAGAGTTGCCGGATGGTGCTTGTTATGGTCTTCAGCTTCGCT
>JAPCYS010001066.1:0-45982 GCA_028641055.1 Alopecurus myosuroides
GAACATTTGGAAATGTGCAGCTGCAAAGCAAAATAAAAAAAACACCATCAACTATAAGGGAATTTTCCACTCCAAACCACCAGCAACTCGAGTAACGTGGAGGTAGGGGAGCATGACGTTGTCGCGTTCCAGAGCGGTGATCACGAGCTAAAGGACTTCAAGAAGACCACGTCGTTACTCCTTCAAGGTGCATTTTCTTGACCGATAATGACATAATAAGTACATATCATTTCATGTGGTGTTCTGTTATCATGCATTATTATTTTATGGTGGGATATAGTTATTACATAGCATATCGGTCATGCGCCATTTTGTTTTGTTGTTTCATTGCCGTTCCTTGGTATTGTATGCTAGGCGATGGTCATTTACTATAATTCATGTGTCATTTTGTTGTTGTCTTATTATTTTTACGGTAAGAGATAGATATTTCATACTATGTTTCGTCATGAGATGTTACCATTTTATGCTAAATAGATAGTGACACATATCATTCCCATTTTGTTTTCACGCTCAATTATTTTATGCTAAGAGATATTTATCATTTTATTTTTATGTCGTTTTATTTTTCGTGGCGACATGCTAGGATACTTAGGTTTCTGATGATTTCACTATAATTGTCTTATCGGTGAGTGGTAACCTTTGCATGAATGGTTGATTTATTTCGGGGCGTTGGAAACCTTGCGGTGAGTTGGGATGACATTACCCGGACACATTCTGGTCTTGTCGTTTCTTCTCCGGTCAGCACTACTCGTCGATCTTCCAGTCCCTGGCTCAGTCGATCCACCCGGCCTGTTGCAAACACTCCACCTTTGTTAGCATGAGGTCGTCCACGATGGGAGCCTCCGCTATGAGCAACCAGATGGATGGCGGCGTCTTCGTCATCTAAACCATTGTTTGGGTCCCACGCATAGATGCGCTAGACTGCCCGCTGATCATGCCGGTCACTGCCTCTAGGTACAATGAGAAGAGTGTTTGTTGTCTCGAGGTGAAGTCCACCAACGATGAAGTGGCCGACTCATGGGGCGTTGATATGAGGTACATATCGTCATATGGTTCAAGCAAATACCTAGCGCGGGCTCAATGATGAACCACATGGAAGCTAGCGAAGTGGAAGAATCCTAATCCATGGCGGGTGAAAATAAGTACTCATGGAGTAGTTGATTTAATCAACATAAGAGGAGGAGCTGGTCTCGTAGTTTGGGATCACAATGGCGACGTCTTGTTTGGCATAAGCATTCTCTACAAGGGCGTGTCAGACTCATAGTCCATTGAGTTGATAGCACATTGAGATGCTCTGCTGGCTTGGGGGGGGGGGGGGAGGGGTGGCACCGCGACAACTTATCTCGACGCATGGCAATGAGTCCGTATGGGTGGGTATCATTCCGCAGCCGTCGAGGCCCATGATGCTAGAACAAGTGAGAAGGATCTTGGAGGCGGCGTACGTGGACGAGTTTGACCCCCGACAAGGAAGCCTACGCCGCTTGAATCACGGCGGGTTCCGTTGATCCATCAGTCTGGTTGGCAGAAATCGACTGGAGCAACAACAACGCAGACGGCTTCGACTATGCCGACGACAACATGCAGGAGGACGAGGATGGATCCTTCGCGTCCGCCCAACGGGCGGCCCACATGGATCTGCATGCACAGAGGGCAGTAGCTTTCATGGCTATCTGAAAGGAGCATAGCCAGAGGGAGGAAGCCGCCCACGAAGAAGAGATGTCCATCCAGGCAAAAGAGAGCACGGCACACGTGGACCGCCGCAAGTGTGCGAAGGAGGCCGGAGCGAGCGGCTCAAACCGAGGTGCCATACGGATGCCGGCTGGGGTTCCTATGCACAATCATTTTTCCTAATATGTATGCGCCCACTAAGTGTGCGCCGTAGGAGGAACCAAAAAATCCATGGCCGGCCCCGGACATGGCGAGGGAAGAGATAACAAGCCCCTCGAGGAACTGACATGGGACTTCAACTTCCCGCAAGCCCTCCATTTCATCCTACAAATTTCTCATTAGTTTTAGCACTAGGATTTAAAATGTAACACCGGGAGTGCATCTTAATATTCGAATTTGAATGTAAAATATGTGAAGTTATATCAAATTATGTTTGGAAAATACAAACTGGGGAAGATGCGGACCAGATGGGTTGGGTTGAGTCATTAGAAATGAACGAACACCTATCCGTTTGGTGACCCAAACAGATGAAATCAAATCTAGGCACGACGGCGCGTTGGAGATGCTCTAGTGCCAATTGGGCAGTTCATATGGATGCAAAAAAATCTTTAGATTCGGAATTTGTAATCCACTAATGTACTCGTTGAGTTAGATGAAGCACATTAGTTTTCTCATATTCAATAAATGCCGTGGGACACGAGCTGTAAAAAGAAAGCTACTATTCAGCGGGATGTAAAATTTTGTGGTAGAGACCGAGCTAGATGGAAGTATAGCACCGTATAGAGGTAGAGCAATTTTCAACACAGACCATGTTGCATTAATGGTAGGTAGGCATACAATACACGAAGGGTCGTCCGTGCGCAAAATATGGCCGTATTAATAAGGCCGGAACCCACAAACGGCCAATGCGCGGCTGGATCAACACACGAAGGGTCACCGCGCAAAAAATGGCCGTATTAGTGAGGCTGGAACCGTGACCGGTCAATGCGCGGCTGGCTGACCACTGAGTTTCTCGCAGACAGCCAATCAAATCGCAGTAAGCACCCTGACGCAGATTCAGCCGGTCCTAGTCGTCGATCAACCAACCTAAACCTCATCTGAGCCGTCCAAATCCACCGAACAAACGCATCTCAAATAAAAAAAAAAAATTCCACCGAACTCACGCATCCGGAGAGGGAGACACAACACACAACCCTCCTCGATCCCCTTTCCTCGCGGCGCCTCCCACTCCCACCCAACTCGCCGCCGCCGCCGCCGCCGCTCGATCTCCTTTCTCCCCCCTTGACGCCGGTAGCCAGAATAGGTCGAGCTTTACCCCGCGGATCCGGAGAAGCCGGCCGCGATCTCTTCCCCGACCGGTGGCTTCCAAAGCGACGACGACCAAGTCCATTTCGCCGCTCGGTAGTGGCCGCCGCCGCCCGATTCCCTCTACGCCGGCCACCCCACCCACCCAGTCCCCTCCGCTCCCCAGTTCGCTACAGCCTCGGCCCGGTACTGGCGGCCGCTTCCCCGCCGTACGGAGCAAGGAGAGGGACAGAGGGTGTCGACCCGGAGCTGGGTGGAAAACCTCGCACAAGGGAAGTAAGGGGACGCCGGTCCCCAGTCCAACCGGTGGCCGCCCTTCAAGGCAACCGCCCTGTTCGCCGTTATGCATCGCCGCCGCCGCCCGATTCCCTCTACGCCGGCCACCTCACCCACCCAGTCCCCTCCGCCCCCAGCTCCCTACAGCCTCGTCCTGGTACTGGAGGCCGCTTCCCCGCCGTACGGAGCGAGGAAAGGGACAGAGGGTGTGGAGCTGGTAGGATTACCACGCACAAAGCGAGTAAGGGGAGGCCGGTCCCCAGTCCAACCATGGTCGCCCTTCAAGGCAACGGCCATGTTCGCGCCTCCCCCGAGCTCCTCCGGCTGCTGCCGGCCGCCCAACACGAGCGAGAGTCTGGGCGTCTTCCCGGTGCACATCTCCGACCTGCAGCTCCATGTGAAGGCACCATCATGTCCACGACGGCCAGAGGCCGCACCATGCTGCTCCTTGGAAGGTCGGCTCTTGGACTGTAAGTTCCTCTCCGAATCTGTGCTCCACTCCATACCGATTCCTCCTAATTTGCTCCGCAATTGACGCAAATCGCCATGTGCAGGACTTCCGACTCTGCGCCCCGCCGCCTGGTCTGAGCCACACTGCGGAGCTGGCTGAGACTCGAGAGCTACCCGGAGAAGTCGGGCATCGACGACATCCCTCGCTCATGCCGTGGTAAGGAACAAAGTGTCACTCTCTGTGCCGTCCATGTATTGGAACGTCGAATGGTCGTGGCTGCTAGCAGTAAGTTTGTCTCGCGACGTCATCTCAGTATCATGCTCTTCTTAGTGGTTCTTATTTTATTCTCTAGCTTATGAAAAGCCAAAATATTATGTTTGCAATCCAAACAAACTTGGTCTGTTTGGCCCTGCTTCAGTGTTCGTTTTCACAACTTGATGTCTGATTCATGTGTTATTATTATGTATGCAGCACTGTATCTCAACTAGAGCTATTGAACAATTGTATTTGCCTAGTAGCTATTATGTTCACCAAAGGCTCTCATAAATTTGTACTTGCCGAGCGACCAGTGGACCCATGTATGTAGGATTGAACCTGGTTCCCCTGTATTGGCTGATTTGTGTATGTAGGAACTAACCTGATTCCATGTATTGGCTGATTTTGGGGGTTTAGAGCAGCCTTTTCACTGTTTTGCGATTGGACATAAATTGTCGCCGGTCTGTAGTAGGTTCACAAGGTGCTCCGTATTTCACACTGTAGTACCTTGGTTAAGGTTTGAAATTCCAAGAATTGTAGAAAGAGATTGTATTAACATATGGTTTATCTAGCAGTTCACATATCACTATAAAATTACAGTGAAACGAAAGTGAATTTCTCTCCTCATGATTCTGTTGTTATCTCTATTTTGTGGAGAATATCTATGACTCTTAATGTGCTGTTGGCCTGTTGCAACTATGCCAGAGAACCAATCAATATGTAGCTATTTCATGGCTTGGGTTTTGGTATCAGTGTGTTATGATGTCAGATAGTGTATGAGAAGTCAGCTACTTTCTGTAGAGTACATTATTACATGACCTGGTCAGTTCCTTTTGATGATACCAAGAAGCTGCACAGTTGCATATTTTTGGCAGCCTAGAACAGGATCGTTATGCTTTAAAAGAGTCGTCATAGTAGTTCCTTGTCTTCCGTTATATATAAGGATCGCTATGCTTTGAAGTATTGCTGCTGCTGCAGTTGACATGAATTTGCCATGTGCAGGGTTTCAGACTCCGCGCCCCACCTTCCGGATGGGGGCGTCGTCCACTCCGCGGAGCTGGCTGAGCCTTGAGTGAAACCTGGAGAAGCAGGGCACCAAAAGCAGTGAAACTTAATTCATGTTCACCAGAAGCTCATGACTTTTATCTCTGCCAAAGAAATAGATCTGCGACAATGATTACCCTCCGTTTAGGTGCATACATGTGACACTGTCATGTTCATCAAATCTTGATATTTTCTGGTTTACATTTTTCCATGAACCTGCTTAGCTTGTAGTAGAATCATATATGCCATTTAGTTCATATTTATGCATGTTTTGTCTTTTAAATTAAGTTTATTTCTTTGGTTGCATACTATTTCTCTTTTAATCATCAATAACATTGTTCAATTTTTTCTTGAGCAGACGGAGTAGTGGGATTGGTAATTTTAGTCAATCGTATAACTTTGCATTTTGGAATTGCAATGAAGATTGTGACTTGTAATGAACATCAGCCTTATGGTTGAAGGTAGTTATATAAATGGCAATTGGGTGTGTTTGTGTTTTGAGGTCTCACAGTTGTTTCTTTTCTTGATCAGTACAGCTTCCGTCAGTATAATTATGGTCTTGTTTTTCAGTGTGCTTATGTCTGCACCTTGTTTTAGTGATGGTATATGAAGACTTAAAGTAACAGTTCTGTTGCTTTTGCTTACCAGCTCAATACACTTTTGTATCCTGCGCTTGTGGGAGAGAGATTGAGCGGGAGGCGCTGCGCAGATCAGCGGCCGGTGCCGACCACATGCGCTCTTGCCGGCATCGACGCCGGATGGCGACCTGCACCCTGTCCGATGCCTCCTGATCGGGCCTTCGAGGACTGACAGCACAAGCACCCCTGACCGGCCTAGCTGACGACCCGATGATGTTGCTTCATGTCTTCATTCGCTGTTTCTGCCATGGGGAGGTAAATCCCTCATTTATTTTCCACGTCTATTTGTAGCGCTTTTTTGTGTGTTCACAGTTAGATATCTATTCAAACGTTGATACATTATGTAGTTTATTTGTTTGCACCTATATGATGCAATGGGTCTCCTTCAATGTTTTGACATGTTTGCATACTAGTCAATCAACCACTAAGATAAAGACTAATATGGTGAGCTGCATTTTTTGTGCAAAGCACCTATATATGGATTCGAGCTTGATTTGTAGTTGATCATGTCTTGATCCCAACTTCACATTGGTTCATTGATTCACCTTGTAGTACATTTACCACAAATATAAGATTTCTGACATGATTTGGTACTGCCCTGTGAGAGCATACATCAATACCTCGTATTTTTTTAAAAGTAATTGCTGTAGTGTTGCATCAGAAAACCCTTCAACTGCTATAATACAAGTGTGCTCATTTCGTCCATCGTGCATATGTTTCTTTAGACGTTTTGTCATTTTACTCATTTGTTAAGCAAGCCTATCATTTTGCTCTGAGACAACAGTAGGAGCTATACAATCATTTTAGGTGTTTTCTCTTGCTTCCTTATTCCTTTGATTATGCTTGCTTTATCTCAGTATATAAAAACAAACATGAAAGCTCTTGGTTTGCATCGAACAATGATCTGTGAAACATCTCCCTAATAGAAAATTGTTGTTGAAACATGTGTCATGCTAGGCATTGCTGTAATGCATTATTGGTGTGGATGCCCAATTGTATTAGTCATTTTGTCCATAAGGATCAACTTGATGCTTATTCTTCCTTCAATATTTATTCTTTGGCAAAATCACCTGGGCTTTGGTTTTTACGAGAACTGCTCATTATATGAGCAGAGCCATTATTGGGTTTCTTTGATTACTGTTATTAATATGGGACTGGGATCCAAATCTTAGGTCATTGGCTTTTTTTTTCTGCATGCTTGTGGTCTCAGTTGTTTGTCTCTTATAATAAGCTTGCAAAGATCATCATTCCGATGTAGTTATTGTCTTGTTGGTATTTCTATCTTCCCTGCAAATCATATGCTTATCTAAAGATGGACCTTGCATCACACCAGTCTGGTAACCGCTAGTTAGATTAAACTAAAACATTAGCTGTGTTGTGTCCCACCATCCAGGATGCAAGTGTATAATTCATTGTGTAAATTTCTTCCTTCTTCTATAGGTCTTTCTGGGCGGCGAGGCGAAAAAAGGTGTAGAGAGGGAGAAGGTACATAAAAAAACGATTCACTATTATGAGTTGTTGAAAGGTTGCCGGGGCATCACCTTAGTTCACACTTCATCCAAAAGTGCCGGTCTTCTATGATAGGAATGGGGTATTGCCCGTGGTATCGAGCCATCTTTGTTTTCTACAAGGACATGGTGTCACCTGCTGGTTCTTTTACTGTTTTGATAAAATGCAAAAGATTTTGCGCTTCATTTCTTTGAAAAGGTAGAGTTAATTTTACAGTGTCCTAGGAGGCAGAATACAAGCATGGGTCTCTTAATGCACATCCCAGGTCACTGGCAGAATTGCCCTAAGCCCTAACGCACCAGCACTGGCCCACGTGGTTGCTTCTTTATCTTTTGAACAAGGCAGCCAATTGAAGGGCGCACGTTTCAAAGATGTAGCCATTCCGCTGCTTCCAGATCATCCATGAGATGAGCATGGTGATGGAGGCCACTCCTTGTGGAGGGGCTTGGAGAGTTCTGCTGGCAACGTGCCA
This sequence comes from Alopecurus myosuroides, assembly GCA_028641055.1. Classification (NCBI taxonomy): domain Eukaryota; kingdom Viridiplantae; phylum Streptophyta; class Magnoliopsida; order Poales; family Poaceae; genus Alopecurus; species Alopecurus myosuroides. Next base: position 7,619 of record JAPCYS010001066.1, read on the forward strand.
TCAGTTGAAGAGCGAGGCGTCGTTGTCAGGCGGTCTGCAGGTTATGCGCAGCCAAGAGAGCACCTCATGCCACACATGCCGAGAGAATGGACATTCCAAGAGGAGGTGTTGCATTGTCTCAGGTACCTGATCATAGCAGCCTGTCTGGTATATCCGATAGAGTTGTGTGCTCCACGAGGCTCCAAATCAGTAGGTATTGGCCGGTCTCGTGGATGCCAAGAACCCCGTGGATATCTCTGGCCCACCTATTCGCCATTAGGCCATCGGCGACCGTCCTCAGTTTGCGCCTCCATTTTGGGGATGAAGGCATAAAGGAGGGGCGCAATCTCGCTGATCATGGTTTTTAAGGCGTCCAGGCGTTTTAAGGCGTTGGGGGGGCGCCTCGCCGCCTAGGCGCTCAAGGCGCAAGGCGAGGCGACGCCTTAGTTCATTTTTGAACAATCAATGGTAATAAAATGACAGCCATGATTAGACAGACATACCTTGATTTTTCTCGTAGTTGAGCCCATATAGCATCCATTTTCCCCATCTTTGTTCCCATTTCTTCCTTCCACAATAGAAATCTGCATGAAGATGGAACATATATGGTTAAAATTTGACTCAACTCTCAAGTACCTAACAGAACAGACCACTATTGGTAAAGAAAACAGAGAACAAGACTAGAGTGCATGCCATATTACAGAACATGAGTGCAAAGTGCATGACATATTACAGAACCAGGTCTAGCTGTCCACAACCACAAACCAAACCAGAACATATAGGTTCACAAATCACAACATAATATAGGTTCCAAACAGAAAAACACAATGAACCCATAAGAAGCCAGAAGGGCAGTCCACTCTCAATCCTCAATAGCCATCATCAAACTCATCCATGGTAGCATTTGTGTTGTCTTCAACATCTTGGTCAGCACTAGTTGGATCTTCTTCATCATCGGTCACATCAACATCATCTTGAGGAAAGTCTGAATCATCATCCTCTCCATTGGGATATTTGAGTGTTGTTCTTGGTCATCGTCTTCATCCTCTCCATCAAGAAATGTTGGTGATGGAGCAGACCTTTTGCGCTGCCTTTGGTACTGGATATTGGCATTTGAGTGCCCCCTATCCATGGTTGTAGCTCTAGGAAAATTGCGACCTCGCAACGACGAACTTGCACCAACAGCCTCATCAACAAGCTCCCATGAGATATCATTAGGACACCCTCGAGCACATTGGGCTGGTGGTATTGTTGGGTCAACCCACTCATTGCCCCAATCAAAATCCTCAATGATAAGAGGATCATAGCTTTTGTCACCCATCTTCTCACGCCTCTTTTTTAAACCTATCCATGTTCTTCCGGTTGTATGAAACAAAGACATTGTCATTCAATCTTTGAACTTGTAAACGGTTCCTTTTCTTTGTGTGGATCTACAAATAGAAAATAGAGTGAATAAAGAGAAGGAAGTTAACTTGCTGAAATTAATTCCTTTTGCTGAAATACAGAGAAATAAGCTAGCTACTCACAAATTCAAACGTGCTCCAATTCCTCTCACAACCGGATGATGAAGCACAAAGACTAACAATACGCTTTGCAAACCTTTGTAGCTCAATTGCGCGACCACCATATGAACGCCACCAGTCAACTAAAATGGTTAAAACCATATGCATTAGAAGTTTGCACAAAAAATAACTTGCTGAAATTAACTTGAGTTGACTTACGAGGGTTTTTTTCTGAAATGTTTTGGATTGCCATTGCATTGGCAAAGGTCCCTCGCTGGTCCTCGTAGAGAACAGATTGTGTATCAATCTTCTTGCGAGTTTCAACATCAACTACCATTTTTGCAAGGACGTCATTGAAGCAACTTCTTAGCTCTCCAACTAGGGCATCATCACCACTCCTGAGAATTGAGAAGAACTTTCCAGGGTTCAAAAACAAAGCAGCCCCATACAATGGATGATCCATTTGAGTCTCCCAACGCTTATCAACAATGTCAATGATCTTCTTGAGCAAAGCTTGCTTGTTTTGGTGCGGGAAACCCAATTTGATCCTCTTTTGCATAGCGCATTACTGCTGTCATTTCTGGCATGGCAGGAACCTCATCACCATCTGCTATCCTAAGAGCTCGAAGAAGTGGAGCTGAAGCCTAAGGCAGTCCTCAACTGAATGCCACCACTCCGCGGAAAGTACAATCTCTTGCACATTCAAACCAGCCTCTGTTTTTGCCAATTTATTTCCAACCCATGCAGCACATGTAAACAGAGACCTCAAAGCTTGCTTGTGGGACCAAACTCTTGAGAGCAAGATAGGATGTGGCAAAGCGAGTGGCTGCGGGTCTCACAAGATCCAGCCCACCCGTGACCTTCCTCATTAGACTAAGAATTCTTCCATGCCTATAGATGAAAGTAGTGACTCGTCTACCCCTTGCAATCGGCTTCTTAAATGCTTTTAGCTTTCCTATATCTTCCAACATTAGGTCCAAGCAATGGCATGCACATGGACTCCAATATAGTGTAGGAATCCTCTCCATTAGAAGCCTGCCCGCTGCCTTGTAGTTGGCACCATTGTCGGTGACAACTTGGACAACATTTTCTTTACCTACATCCTCAATTCTCTTCTCTAGCAAATCTGCTATCATCCGAGCATCTTGGCATTCACTTGATGCATCCACCGACTCCAAGAAGTAAGTGCCCTCCGGGCTGTTTACAAGAAAGTTGATCAAGTGGCGTCCCCTTCTATCGGACCAGCCATCTGACATTAGGGTGCAGCCATATTGCTTCCATGCTGCCTCGTGCTTCGCCCTCAACAATTTTGTTTCCTTGACACAATCTTTAAGCAATGGCTCCCGCAGCTCATGAGGAGAAGGAGGCTTGTAACCTGGGCCATATTGACAAGAGGCTTCTATTGCAATCTGAAACTGCCTGGAGCTTGCAACATTGAAAGGTATGCCACATTCATAGAAGAACAATGCCCACTGCATACTCACATAGTGCCTATCTTCTGGTGTTTTTGTGCTAGACTCCATGGTGCTTTGAGAACACCCGGAGCGTCTTTCATCGACAACATCCTCAGGTTTTTTCCTTAGCATAGAGATAATTGACTTGGCTGCAACAGTTTTGACACTTTTTGCCGCTGATTTTCACAGCAAAGGCTTTCTTGTTCCTCTTGGCTGCTGTCCCCGAACTTGGTCTTGTAGTGGAGCATTGAACTACTGGTGGTGCCATGGTTGTTGCATCTACCTCCACTACATCATCATCATCAGGCTGTCCTACATTTCTCCTTCTTCTCCAAATATTCTAATATCTCCCTCCTAAGTTGTGCTAGCTTTTGGACAGCCTCGTGCATCCCCACCAACGCCAGCAAGATGCTCTTTATGTCTCTTGATCCCTCCTTTAGTTATCTTGCCACAAAGATTGCATACAACAATATTGACATCTGGAGGTTTCCACCAGTACCCAGTGTTCCATCCAGGGTTTGACCTCGTGGCCTGCGCAATGGATCTTTCATTGGATCATAAACACCCTCATGAGCATCACCACCCTCATCTGCCATTGTGGGACTGCAAAGACAGCAAAGTGCAACAATATATTAGAGAAACATCCACTAAGGTAATATTCTACTTAGCTAGTATAAAGAAGATCCACTAACAATATACTATTGACCCACTAGGCCACTAACAATATACTAATGACCCAGCACAAGCATCACAGCAAGCAGCCAAGCACATCATCACTACTATATTACACATGGGCACAACACACAAGCAGCACAGCAAGCAGCACTAACAGAGGCTCAAATCAGTGTATACAGCAGCACTAACAGCACAAGCAAGCAGCATACAGCAGCACAGCAAGCACATAGCCACATACAGGCCCACTGCATACTCAACACAAGCAGCACAGCACACGCAGCGCACAGCAAGCACATAGCCACAAGCACAAGCGCACAGCAGTGAGGAGCCTGAGGGCGGAGAGGAAAGGGACTATGGGGAGAGAGGGCAGTCATACCTTGTTGCCTTGCTGGGGGAGGGATGCGCCAGGGGAGGGGAGGCCTGGATGCTTGGCCTTCAAGGTGGAAGAGGGAGGAAGCTGGACGGCGACGGGATCTGGCGGAGGGGATGGATGCGCCGCTGAGAAGAAGAAGCTCTTCTCTCTCTCTCTCAGACCAACTCTGTCACGGGTGTGTTCCCCTCTCTCTCTCCCATCTATTCCACTCTAGATTGCCCCCCAATTTCTTCCCCTTGCCGCTCAATTTCTGTTTCCCTTCCCGCCCACTAGCTAGTTCCCGCTCGATCTGCCCATGGATGCCAAAAGCGTCCAAATTGGACCAGGGCGACGCCTCCCCCGCCTAGGCGACGCCCAGGACGCCTCAACGGCGGATTTTGGACGCCTTCGACGGCGGCCTAAGGCAGGAACGACGACTTGCCGTCTCCAGGCGCTCTGACGCCTAGGCGACGCCTAGGCGACGCCTTAGGGACGCCTTAAAAACCATGTCGCTGATGGAGCGCCCCTGGATCCATCTGTCCTAGAATTTGGCCGTCTGTCCGTTGCCCACCACCATAGATGTAGAGGCGAAGAAGAGAGCGCACTCTTCCGAGGAGAATTGGAGGTCAACACCGCTCCATGCGTGGTTTTCGTCAGTGCGATCTAGCAATAGCCAGCGTAGGCGCCAGAGCTGGTGCGCTCAAGGTCTTGGATGCCGAGGCCGCCAAGCGACAGGGGCCGGCATACTGCTTAATGGCGGTTTTATTTTTTAGTTTCTGATGTGGTAAAGCTGGATGATAACACATGTTTTTCCTGTTGATAAAATGAGATTCATTGCACTGTAAATTAAGATATCATTTGCTTATCTTATTTGCATTGCCACACAGTTGTATTTATTTCTCAATACTAGGACAGATTAGCATGATGGTGTACTCCCTCCGTCTCGAATTAATTGCCGTGGATTTCGCAAAATATGGATGTATCTGAAAGCAATTGTTGTAGTGTTGCATCTGAAAATCCTACAATTGTTATAACACAAAGTGTGCTCATTTCTTCCATGCCACATATGTTTCTTTAGAAGTTTTGCCATTTAACTCATTTATCAAGCAAGCCTCTCATTTTGCTCCGAGACAACTGCAGGAGCTACACAATTCTGAGACATTTTAGGCGTTTTCTCTTGCTTTCTTATTCGTTTGATTATGCTTGCTTTATCTCAGTATATAGAAACAAAAATGAAAGCTCTTGGTTTGCATTGAAAAATGATCTGTGAAACATCTCCCTTAAAGAATATTGTTCTTTCAAGCATGTGTCATGCCTCGGCTTGCCGTAATGCATTATTGGTGTGGATGCCCAATTGTATTAGTCATTTTGTCCATAAGGATCAACTTGTTCCTTATTCTGCCTTCAATTTATTATTTGGCCACATCACCTGGGCTTTGGTTTGGATGAGAAATATGAGCAGAGCCGTTGTTGGGTTTCTTTGTTATTAATATGGGACTAGGATCCAAATTTTAGGTCATTGCCTTTTTTTTTTTGCATGCTTGTGGTCTCAGTTGTTTGTCTCTTATAATAAGCTTGCAAAAGATCAACATTCCTATGTTATTATTGTCTTGTTGGTATTTCTACCTTCCCTGCAAATCGTATGCTTATCTAAAGATGGACCTTGCATCACACCAGTCTGGTAACCGCTAATTAGATTTAACTAAAACATTAGTTGTGTTGTGTCTGACCATTTTGAGTTTTTTTATAACGATCAACAATTGAAGTGACGCTCATGTTTTCTGCTCGTGTCGCTCTCGGACGATGCAGTTGATGTGATTTATTTGGTGCTTCTTGTTTTCTGCTAGCGATGGGATGCGGGTTCAGGTTCATGGTGTGTCTAGCCCTTCGAATACTGTACAAGATGTGGTGGTCTTATTAGTCAGATCAACATTTCCTTTGTGGCGTTAGAGGGTTAGGATATGTTTCCTGCCATAACAGAGTCAGCTCATACTTTCTTAAGATACTTCTGTTTGCATTTTTTTAGAGTATTTATTTCTTTATGTTTTAAAGAACATGTCTGAATATTCACTAGATGTGAAATGAGTTTTTGTGTCTATCAAGAACTTGAGTATATGAATGCATAGATCTAGGCTGGGAAGTAAGGTTTTTGTTGCTAGTAAGGCAAAGGAGATCGAGCGGCCAGTTGGTCTTGAGCAAAGCCTTAACGATATTTAGTTGAATAATTCTAACCTGTTTGCTAGCCAGTTGGTCTTGATCTTGATTGTACCAACATTAACACCCATTGCCAGTTATGCCAGTTGACCATGGCACCATCCATCTTTTGCTATGCCAGGATGCAAGTGTATGTTTTATCGTGTAAATTTGTAGTCCCATGTCGTCGAGCCATCTTTGTTGCTACAAGTACATGGTGTCACCTGCTGGTTCTTCTACTAAGCCAAACACTTAGCATTTGCTTCACGGTTTTCACGGGATCAATGAAAGCTAGATTTTCCCCTGTACCAAACAAACATTTCATGATAAATGATTTAGTAAAGAAAATTTGAAGCTCAGCTAGATTTTTCCACATGGTTCTGTTTATAACTTTGTCCTGTAATTTGAAGTGTTATAAAAATTTCTTGCCAATATTCTCTTCCTTTTGCTACAGTCAGTATGCATATATTGTCTAGGTATTGTATCAATTTGCATACAAAAATTCCTGTTACCACTAACTTCTTTGAGATTTGCGATCACCTTCTATTGCGTTGAGCTCCTTGGTTTGTGGTGTGGACACATGTTGTGGTCTAAACAGCTTAGTACTGGGATCTGGTAGAGCCTGATAACAGCGAGCATATGAAGCTATGAACACTCAGAACTGCCATTTTCTGACCATTCTCTTGTGCATAGCAAATCTTGCATGTGTTGTTGAGTAATAGTTTTCTGAGTTGTTTGTGGAGCTGAACATTTCTTGATATGTTGTCATGCAGGTGATGTCTGGATGAGCCGAGTGGCGACGGCTAGGCAATTTTGTGGTTGGGCCTGGGGACTCATTTGTACTAGCTGGTTTAACAGACTAGAGTATATCCAGTTATGGGAGCAATAGGGCAGTTGTGGCAAGAGAGCTTGCTGTTTAAACTATCAACTACTCTGCGACATTTTTGTGGAATGGTCCTCGTAACATGTCCGACCAATTCTGCAGTCCTCAACGTTTTGTTCCTCAGCTCACCGTTCTCTCTCCAACACGCTGTGCTGCCGCCGTCTCATTCCCCACCATCTCAAGGTTTAAATTTTGCCGGGTGCCGGTTGATCTACGAGCAGCGCTGCGTCGAGGAGAAACTGGTCATTGATCTACATGTTCTGCTCGCAGATCTCCTTCACGCCTTCCTCCCGTGCTCTGTGCTGCTCGCGGTGGTTCTTGGGGATGCGAGCGGGATCCCCATGAGGAAGCTCTTCGTCTCCAGCTGCTCCTCCTGCAAGAAGACGTGCCTCCACGCTGCCGCTCATGGATGCCTCTCCACTCCACCTCCTCCTCCATGTAAGCCTCAATTTTCTCTTCAACAATCCACCACAGCATGCTCCAGTCTGGTCCTCTTAGTGTGGAGAACATCAAAATCCAGTTTTTTTCTTTCTTTTTGCTACTCTGTCTTGTCCTCTTAGTGCGGAGCTAGGTGGTTCTTGAAAATTAGTGATGAAGATGCTTGTATGAGCTACTTAGTTTGAATATAAGATGGAAAGATGGACCGGCTAATTGGCATATTAGAAGGCATACCGTGAACTACTCATAATATTTTCATGGCATGTTGAAGAACTAGGTAGTATTATTTTTGCTTGTAGTGATTTTAGTGCTGAAAATAGAAGATTTTGGTCAAGCTGTTATGTTATAGGAGTATGTGTAATTCTGTACGAGGGGGATCATGTTATATCCTTTTAGATGCCTGATCATTAGCAGTAGCCCAATTTACAATTTGCTCAACTTGTCTACTACTCCAATAATCCATGTAAATCGGTGAGGTGGATAGCTGAATTTCAGTACCTTGTATTCAGGTTGCAAGAGTAGTTGTTGCGTCCAAATTGGTGAGGTAGATAGCTGAATTTCAGTACCCTGCATTCAGGTTGCAGGAGTAGTTGTTGCTGCGTCCACGTTTTTGGTGTCCAACAATATGTCTTGTCTAACCAAGTTAGCTGAGACCATTTTTGTGTCATAGACCTTCAGTGAAGCACACTGAACCAGTTAGTACATTCTGGTGTAATAAAAATCATAGGTTCAAGCAAATCAGCAGGTGTTCATAGGTTCAGGTTTCACTCACACATGTCGTTGGCGTGCTCCACTAAAAATGTTTAATCTTCATCTAGACATAGGCATTTCATTGTTGTTCAAGATTGATGATGTCCTTGCATTTCATTGTGGTTCAAGAAGTCTAAAGTAACATGTCGCTCGTCACTGTGAAAATTCATACGCAACCGGGCATAAAGTTTATTTGAATTTTGGTTGCTCTAGAAATTCTATGAACAGATACTGTACTATCATAAAATGTATACTCTGAGCCTGAAAATGTAATACTGTTTTCAGGGATATGGACGATTATTTGAAGGGATGCAGATTTTTTTGTCAAACTTAACAATGAGATACCAAGTGAAAGAAAATGTCCGTTCAGGTTGGCAACCGTTTATGATTTGATTTTCTCTTGTTTAGGAATGATCTCTGATTTTATTTATTCTGTCTATCTATGATTTTCTGTCAAAGTGTTTCTACCATTTTAAAGGAATCTGCATAATGATGGATTTCCGAAACTCTGAATAGCAAGGAGTAATGTCGATCTGTTGTGTTGCATTGTTTAGGAGCACAGCCGATGGGCGCGACGAGTCGGGGATGATCAGCAGCAACAAGGACGTCCACGACGATTCGGGGATCAGCAGCAGCGACAAGGACTTCCGCGAGAGGATGCGCGCGACGACCTGCCGCCGACGGCGCTGGGGGCCGGGCAGCGAGTTGGACTGAGCACAGGGGCCCTCCCATTGGTTGAGCCGCGTGGGCCAAAATGGAGTCGTTCTGCGTGGAGGGCAGGGCTCAGCCGACAGAGGAGCTGGCGTGCTCCGCGGCTTGGTCGACAAGGAAGAGGCGACGGAGGGCGACCTCCACGTCGGGGACGGGAGCGTGGCAAGGGAGCCGGAGCGGGGCAGCCTTTATACCCTGTGACGTTAACACCCTTGCACGAGAAAGACCCACGCCGACTTGCTGGACTAGGAAGAGCCTTGCGGAGCGATGGATGGGCCGGAGCGGGGACGGGAGAGGTGCGCCTTTGCTCCCCCGTGCCGGCACCAGCCGAGCTCTATGAGGAAGAGCCGCGCCGGGTTGGTCTTTGTTGTTAACTAAATAAATGGGTAGGTTTCGGGTCCTTGGTTGTGCAATTTGGTGTTTGATACCTGGGTTTCTTGTCAATGTTGTATATATGTTGTGAAGTAAATGACTGTACAGTTTGCTGCTGTTGCAAAGTGAGGTTTGAGAATGTCGTGTTTGTCTTAATTTGCTGATATTAGATGTAACCCTCGTGGCTAGTAATTAATGTCTTGAGGAAGGAACTATCTATCTTTCTCCTCCATATTTCCATATTTACCAAGCTAGTTACGCTGATGGAGGTTATGCATTTTGTACCAAACAAATGTTGCAGTGATGTCAAAAGCTTTGAAGTACAAGTAAAGTTGACATCCCTTTTGTTGACGCTGTGAAAAACGTATCCATCTGGCAAACGAGAACTTAAAAAGTGGTACACCCAAGAAATGCTTCTCTGAAGTGGAAAAGAGAAAGGTCACGGGTAGAAACAATCAGCGACGGGTATTCGTTTATTATTAACAAGAAGAACAGGATCTGTCAGATTTATAGCTATATAGCGTAGCTTACATCATCACATGGACAAGAGGTTTTATTTTTGGTAATTAAGTCGGCGTTGTTTACGAGCAAAGCACATCCCGGCGTACATCACTCCATTGTAATTAACTAGACTGACCCCTCGAGGCCAGCTCCTTTCCGATTCAACACGAGTTATTTGCCTCCACGTCATCGATCCGGGGCAAAATCCATCTCATCCGTGCATCTATCTCTCCCGGTCCCAGCAAGAAGAATATTGACCATCTTTTTCCCGCCGTTTGCCTCCCCCACCTCTGAAACCTCTCACTGAGATCTTAGTCTTTAAATAGAGGCCTACCGCGAGGAGAGCCGCGTGCGGGTTCGCGTGACTTGCGACTTGGGACTTGGGCGAGGGCGAGGCGTGGGAAGCGAGGGCACTCATAGCTATGTCGTCTTTGTCCGGCCAGCAGGCCGCGAGATCTTCTCCGGCACCACACGGCCAGGTAGGTAGACATGCGTGCCGTTCCTTTCTTCATCTTGGTTTCATGTGTGGTAAGCGAGCACTCATAGCCATGTCGTCTTTGTCCGGCCAGCAGGCCGCGAGATCTTCTCCGGCACCACGCGGCCAGGTAGGTAGCCATGCATGCGTGCTGTTCCTTTCTTTTTAGGTTGCGTCCGTTCCTTTTCTTCATCTTGGTTTCATGTGTGGTGAATCCATGTATCGATGATCTTTAGCCGTGAGATGAGAGAGAGCTCCATGTTAGTTTTGCGTGTTCAGAAGTGGCCACCGATCTGTTGGTGCTGCTTGGCGTGGCGGCGGAGATGCGCGGTTTTGGGGGATTGGTGATGCTTGTTGCGGGTGGGTGGTTGAGGCTGGCAGATCTCGGCCGCTTGGTGCTGCTGGTGGGGGTGGATTTGTCCCCGGATCTGGCGGTGAAGATGTTTGGAGGGTTCCTCCGGTCGATACTCTATCTTGGTTGTTTAGATCCGGTTCTTCGGGGCTGGTGGCCATGGCGACTCATTAACGCCTTCGGGCTAGGAGCTTCTTCACTGCAAGGGCTTGGTCATGCTGCAGGTGCTCTCTTTCTCCTCCGGCGACGGCGAAGGTGGTGGGCACTTGGTGGTTGTGACGAGGACGGAGGGCTGGACCTCCACGTGATTTGTTTGCAACAGTATTGCTGTTTGTATCCTCCTCGTATCTTGTTACTTGTATGTGTACCTGTACTGTCTTTTTACTATAAATACAAGTGATGTATGTCTTTGGGTGTACATGTTCAAAAAAAAAAGGTGAGATAGCCCGCTAAGAAATAGTCCAGGAAGACACAACAAGGAGCAATCTGCTTTGATTCCTTCGCCAATTTTCCTACTCCAGAAAATAATCCAGGAGTATAACAAATTTTTTTGTGGGTGAGTAAAACAAAGTTGCAAGCTGCTAGATAGGTTGGATTTTGTAGCATGATTTACACAAGACACGCGGGTCATCATCTTCTGAAACAATTGGCTTTCGATCTTCTCTTCAAGAGGTGGTTTCTAACTTGACCAGAAAGAGTGGAATTCTTGTTAGGATTGATATGTCAATTTGCTTTCTCGGACTCTAACATAAACCATCTTATTCTCGCTCAGATTGATCTTTTGGACTGAGCAGATTCACTGAAACTTTCTTTAAATCTTTTGTCAATAAAAAATGTGTTATGTTATGTGGTAGTGTGGCGCCCATCCAACTATTTCGTTGCAGCTCCGCCACTGGTGGCGTGGCCACCGCAATACTCTCTCTGTTTCATAACGTAATCGTTTATAACAAGCTAAACTAGAGAAAATTGCATTTTACCACCATAGTTCAGGCTAATATTTGAGAAAACAATTGCAATAAACCACTGGTTCTTCTCTAAATCGTCGGAGAAAACACTAATTGCTCTATTGGGCGCCTCTGACGAGGTTTCACCTGACGAGGAAAACATTACAGTCAAGGTTTAACGGAGACGAGAAGAAAACGCGTCTCGCGTCGCCTCCCCGCGGGCGGCCGGGACGCAAACCCTAGCCGCCGCTCAACCACCGCCCCCTTCCCCTCCCTCCCCCGCTGCCGTCGGCCTGCGCCGCCAGGCAAAGCCCGTGCGGTACCGGTGGCGGCGGGTCCTCTTCTTCCCGCGCGCGAGGGGCTCCGCGGGGGCGAGCGCCTCGTTGCGGTGCGAGTATCTCTTCTCCGGCACGGTGGTCCTGAGGCGACGCGACGCGGCTGGGGTTCCGGATCGACGTGGAGCGGCGGCGTCACGCTGCAACCGGTGGCCTCCTTCCTCCATGGGCGGCGACTGAGGCCGTGGTCTGGGATGCCACGGGCCAGGCGGGCCTGCGGCGACCTGGACCGGCCGGGGGCGCTGGCGCGGTTGTCCGTCCGGTGCGATGGCCGTCATCGGCCTACGACGGCGGCGGGCGACGGGCTGGTCGCCGACGCGCCAGACTCTGCACGGGCCCGATCTGGGCCAGGAGGGCCCCGATCTGGGCTTGGTGGGCGGGTGGCGTCGCGCGTCCGGCGGTGCTCTGGTTGTGCTCGGGAGGTTGTGGATGCGTTGATGGCAGCCGTGCCGTGCGATGGCCGGCGGCGAGAGGTCTCCCGTGGCCGGGCCGTCAGTGTGTACGGCGGGCTGGATCTGGGCCAGGTGGGCCTAGATCTGGACGCGGCTGCGCGGCTTTGGCCTCCACGCGCCGTGGTCGCGACCCCAAGTGGTCCAGGAGGCTCGATGGCGCCCGTCGCGGCCGGAGATCTAGGCGGACCCGGATCGGTTAACGGCGACGTTTGACCCGAGGTGCTGGTGACATAGCACGGGTGCTGGATCTCATATGTGGCTAGGATGGTGGTCGGTGGGTGCGAGCTTGGTGGTGGAGTGAGTCGTCGCCCGTGCATGGGATCGGGTGGGCGTGATGGTGGTCGGCGCGGACGCGTTGGCGGGCAGTGACCGCGCTTGTCCGGACCTTGGCCAGGCGGGCTGAGGACTGGCAGTGGCGGTTGGCGCGAGCGTGCGAACTAGACCAGGCCAGGCGGGCCAAGGTTTGGTGGTTGCTTTGTGGGCCTGTTTGGGCCCGAGCTTTGCGTGCCTAGGATCCTGTGCGCCCGTCGTTCTGCTCCCAAAGCGTTCTCCTTGATCATGCGTGCACGTGGTTGATAACGATCTCGGGGGCCTCATGTCCTGAGCCTATAGGGTAGTGCGATGGATGGCCGGGAGAAATCTTGCTGAAATGTTCAGCACCGGCGCGGTGGCGCTCGAGGGCGTCGGGGGTATCCCCTCTCCACTTCCCTCGAGTGCCGGGGGAAACCCTAGGGCTATCTCATTAGCCCGGGCAGCAGCGGCGTAGATACGTCGCATTCCTTCCTGGAGGTGTTGCCTTGGGACTCGGAGGTTGTGGATCATGAAGCGTGGTCGTGGGTCGTGCCAGGATGTTGGAATGGTGGCTGGCTACCCTTAGCTTTGTCTTTCCGAGTTGTATCTTTGTTGGTTTCCTTCCTTTGGGCATGTTTGTGCTGTTGCCCCAGCGTTTAATTTCGCGTGTGAACTCTTGTATGGTCGTTGATTTATTTATAAAGCGGGGCGAAAGCCTGTTTCGACGCGCCTCTGACGCGGTTTCGGCCAGATGGGTCCACTGTCAGGCTAACGTGGCGTGAGGTGAACAGGTCCAGCAAGACAGACGGTAAACTTTATCAATTCTGGACTTTTGCAATTTTTCATAGGGCCCACCTGTTAGCTGCTTCCTCGCTGCTTTCCCTTTCTTCTGACGGTCAGTTTTCATAGGGTCCATTAACTTTCTCTAGTTGGATTTATTTTTGCCTCTTGTTGATTTCAATGGATTATCACATTATGGGGGAGTAATAAGCTATGTGCATATTACAAGCCTAGAAAATGTGAACATGTGAGGTATTGCCACCTAGAGTTGATATTCTAGTTATCTTGTTCCTAAGTGGCATGTTGCTCAAACAAGTTCCATATTTACTTAAAATATCTTGTGTCTCTCTTCTTTGGTATCTTGTTTGTTAGAGAGTTTCTTGTTGCCTTGCTTTTCGGTTTTTAATTGAAGCCTTCAAGAATCTCTATCTAAGCATGTTTTTTTTATTCCTATCTTTTACCACATGCTTATGTTTTGTGAATATGGTTGTGAACAAATCTACCACCGAGAAATATCTCCATACATCTCTTGTCTTTGACAAGTTATAATAATTTGTGGTAAGTTTATTGATCATATTTACTTTGGCCATTGCTCTAATATTGCCTCGTTTCTTGCCAAGGATTTTGTTTGGTTCAAACTACTTTGTGTCTTCCTTGCTCTACTCAAAATTTGTTTCATGCTTTCTTGAGTTAGGAAAAGCAATGATCCCATACTTGTGCACTTGTGTTCAAAGTCATACTTCTTTGGGTTGCACTATTCTTGGGGAAGCTATCCTACATTGAGTAGATCACCATTCCTTAAATTGGTATTGCATCTAATTGATTTTATTTAAACATGACTAGTGTTTGAATAATATATATGGAGAGTAATGATTCCATTGTGTGCATTTTGTATTCAAATGCAAGATCATAAATAATGCACTATTATTGGAAGAACTATCCTATATGCGTTTGAACACTTGTTGTCTTTAAATTTGTTTGTTTTCCCAATGACTTGTCTCTTTGGAAGACAAACACTTTTTGTCTTGGTACTTTGTGTGCTATCATGAAAAGTGTAGAGGGTTTGTTCACTCTTTTATGTTTTTTTTGGTATCCTCTCTATGTTGGTTTCCTCAATCATGTGTTGATTTGGGTCTTGATATATTTTGGACAATTCTCTTTCTTTTCACTCTTGTGAGTGGCTTCTTGGTTTAATTAGTTCTTTGTCCAATTTGTATCTTGTTTTGGTTCTTGAAAGTTTTGTGCATGCATATTTACTATGTATATCGTTTGGCATGCTTACTTTCGTTGATCCAATACATAGGATAAACTCCATCAAATCCTAAAAGGCTAAGATGTGCATGAAATTCAAATTCATATTAATATGCACATATTTATTTGGAGTTTGTCCTATGTATTGTAGTTGTTCTAACTACTTCGGACCCAATGAGTTTGGGTACCATTTTGTACTTGAATTTTGTTTTTAGGTACAATGGAGATACATTGGTTGCTTGCTCCATTCATAAGGAAGGTGTTCTCTCCATGGTATTATAGGAGTCAAGCTTCGATGATTATCATACTCGCATCCTCTTCATCACCAATGTCGTCTCGGTAACAAGTATCTATCTCATGCATACATTTCTAGCTTTCAACCTTGTGTAGGTTGCTTCTTGGCATGATTTCCCTTTGTTGTATTTCATTTGGTTCTTGCAAATGTCTTATCAAAAGCATCTTTATTGCAACTATGAGTAAGCCGGGATGATTACATACTAAGGGGATATTTATAGTCATTTTCATGATTCACCAATCCCGAATATATTAATCTAGCAACTTCTACTTGAAGTCTCTCATATGCAATATTGATGAATTCTCAAAAACCATTTGAATCTTTTTTGCGTTGCCTTTCTCGAAGCATTCCAACTATCACTTTTCCCTTGTGATATTTGTGATGCTTTGATGAGTTTTGTGTGTTCATCTATATCCCCTTAAGATTAAACTAAGCTTAGTGATTTGCTTTCAAGCAAAAATCTTATTGGTACATTTATGAACCTCTCTTGGATATCATGTTCTTCATCTTTTGTACCTATTTTGTGTGTGCATATTTCTTTGTGGATATATATCTTTGTGATTGTTGTCCACTTAGAAACTTATACACACGATAATAGTTACATCTTTAATTGATATTCTATTTCTTTAGTGACCACTTTTTATTGCTTTATATTCCTTTGTGGTTCCTAAAAGGCACAAGCTTTGCTTTTGGTTTGGTATTCCTTTTGCATCTTAATAAGCTTGTGGACCTATGTGTTTTATCATTTGATGGTTTGTGTGTATGGGAAAGACATGATATGCACTATGTGCCTCCTATATTGAAAGACTATGTTGATGATTCTATCATCCTATTAGTCTCCTAAAAATGTTTTTCCTTGTCACACACATCTATTTCGGTTGAGTAAGTATTTATTTGTCACTTCTTGATCTTCATTGCTCAACTTTTGTTTGTTTGCAAGTTGCTTTGCTTCATTTCCAATCTATTCGCTTGCTCTTGTTTGTGTTCAAAATTATCTAGAATGGAGTGATGATTCCATGTTGTGCACATTATATAGTAATTCAAATCTAACATTGTGCATGTACCTTGGGGTTCCCTCTTGATTTTCTAGAACACTTGGTTGATCCTATCAAAATATTGATGTTGGTCAATCGGTTTTTCGGATCCTTGTGGTTGGTTGCTTCTTTGTGAAAGTATCCTTCAATTTTACTTTGCTTATAAATCTTTGGATCCTCAATATAGTTTGATCTTCCTCCATCTATTCATAGTTGGAGATATGCACTTGATTTCACACTCATATCATGAGGAATGCATACACTATGGGGGAGCTCTTACTATATTGGCCTTCTAATCTTTTTGCCCATTTCGGCAATGGATGCCAATGGGGGAGAAGTTTAGAGGGTTTAAGGGAATTTGGTTTATGCTTTAGTTTCGTTCTTAAGCATTTGCCTTTCCATGCTATTGCATCCTTGCTCTTGTTTAGCATGTTTGCTTCATTCATCATATAAACCCTCGTAAAAAGGGATTGTCATCAATTACCAAAATGGGGGAGATTGAAAGTGCATGGTTCCCCCATATGTGGTTTTGGTAATTAATGACAATCCTTATGGACTAATGTTTGCATTGAGTTATCTTTGTAGATCTTGTCCATAGGAAATAATGGAGTTCATGTGTTGAACTCTATTAGCTTCCTTGATGGCCATTGTTACATTCAAGGATTTATATGAAGAATGGTCATGGTTTGAGTTGAGCTTATTGCTAGTATGTCTTGAAGAAAAGGATTAGGTGATCTTTCATTATCATCTTCAAGACATCATCTTTAGAAGTGAGAAGCAAAGATACAAGGTTGATCAAGCAAGCGATCAACACACAAAGCTACAAGTTGTACCAAGTGGGATTGTGTATCTCATGGTATGGTAAGCAATTGTCAAATATAACTTTTTGTTTGGATACTCCTTGTTGTTATCTTTCCAATGCAATTGGATTTACCTCGTTCGGAGTTCATTTGCAAAAGTTATGGGGTTTCTAGTTCAGCCTCTCTGTTCTGGACTCAACCGGATTATTCTAGCCGGATTATTCCGGGCAACCGGATATTCCGGTTAGGGAAGTTTTGGTCCATATTCGGGACAGAGATGAGCCGGATTATTTGGAGCCGGATTATTCATCTCAAACCGGATATTCCGGTTGTGGAGTTTGTTGCGAAAAATGGCTAAGGACTGGAAGCTTGGGGCTACTGGAGTCAACCGGATTATTTGGTCCGGATTATTCATCCCGGACCGGATATTCCGGTTGCTGCGAAAAATGGCTAAGGACTGGAAGCTTGAACCTTCTGACATGGACCGGATTATTGGTACCGGATTTTTCCAAGGGGACCGGATATTCCGGTTAAAGTCAACAGGTTTCGAGCAGATCTTCGGATCGGATATTCCGGTCCAAACTTGGACCGGATATTCCGGTCCCATTCCTGCACAAACGGCTAGTTTTTGTGGGGACCTATTTAAGGGGGCTTTCTTCCCCATTGGTCCCCAAGTCTTCCAATCACGTTTTTCCCCTTCTCTCCCACCATTGTTGACCTTGGAAAGCTTTCCCCTCTCCCAATCCCTCCTATGATTCTTGCATATCTTTGAGGGAGAAGGTAGAGGAGATCTCGATCTACATTTCCACCAATCCATCTTCCTTCTTAGTGAGGGAAACTTAGTAGATCTTGATCTTGGAGTTCTTGGTGTTTCTCCTCCATTGTTCTTCCTCTCTTATTCCCCCATAAGCATTTGTTGCTTTGTTGGAATTTGAGAGTGAAGGATTTGAGCACTTGTGCTCTTGCCATTTGCATCGGTTGCATCGGTTTGCTCTCTCCACGAGGATTCGTGGAAGTGAAAGATTGTGAGCTTGTTACTCTTGGGTCTTGGACCCTAGACGACTTGTGGTGTTCTTGGGAGCCTCCAATTGAGTTGTGGATGCGTGCCCCAAGATTGTGGTGACACCGAGAGCCTCCAATTGAGTTGTGGATGCGTGCCTCGGGTTTGAAGGTTGCCAATAGTGGAAGGTGAACTAGGCCTTTGTGGCGGGGTTCATCGGAGAATAGGGTGAGGCCTTTGTGGCGTTGAGTAGGCCTTCGTGGTGAGCTCACACCCCTCCAACGAGACGTACTCCCCTTTGTGGGAGGAACTCGGGAATACATCTTTGTCTCCGTGTGCCTCGGTTATTTCTATACCCGAGCTTTTTACTTATGCAATTTACATTGTGATAGCCTTCGAGCTTGAAGTTATATATCTTGCTATCACCTTGTTACTTGTCTTGCTTAGCATAAGTTGTTTGTTCATCTAGTTTACCCTAGAATATTTAGGTTGTATGCTTGTTAATTTAAACACCTAGTTTATTTCCGCATTTAGTAAGCTTTAACCGAAAAAGTTTTAATCGCCTATTCACCCCCCCCCCCTCTAGGCGACGTCGTTGTCCGTTCAGTGTGCTAGACTTCTGAGAGAGAGTAGCAAAGAGAGCATGTTTTACCTTGCCAAATTACAAAAAGGACCGCGTTGAGCGTCCCCGGGGATGAAACAACTCGATCCCCCGGGTCGGGAGCCGTCCGATCGGGAAAACCTGGGCCGCACGATGAACGCCTAGTCGTACCCTTTCCCGCTTTTGCTACAAGGAGCAAAAAGGAGACGCAACGAAGCAAAACAGGACAGGGACGCAGATCGGGCAGTTCCCCGTGATCTCCGGGGGCGGCTCGGGAGGAGATCGACGCGGGCGGCGGGCGGCGATCAACGCGGCGGCTCGCCGCGAATCGAACGCCATGGCTAACCACATCCGCAACAATATCCTCTACCCTCCTCCCGGTCAACCTCACCACGTCCCCCCGCCCTCCATAGTAGCCTCAAGCTCGGGGGAAATCCGGCGAGCCGGCGGCAGCGACGGAGTTCCAGCATGTACGACGGCGGGCTGGGAGCATGGTTTGCTCCGCGACCGAGTGAGGGTGTCAGAAATCCTCCTGTCCTCTTCAATGAAGATCCGGACGTTGAGGAGCCAACACGCTCTGTGAGTTTTTTTTGCTCAACTTGTTGCTCCTGTAAAATTTGCTCCCAAATTCTGTGATGATTGCTGGAAATTGAGCCCAATTTGTTGGGATTGCTGTTGCTATGAAAAGAATTGCTCCACTTGCTGTGATTGATGTGATGGTTTGCTTGTAGAAAAAATTGGTCCAATTTGCTGTGATTGATGTTGGTATAAATGTTTGCTCCACTTGATGTGATGGTTGATGGCATATGTGACCACTTGATGTGATTGGTTCCTGAAAGAAGTTATGTAGCAAATTATTGGTGTTAGCATTGAAATTGCTTGTATGGAAGAAAGAAATTAGCAAGCTGAGGTTGATCCACATATTTTGCTGAAAATTGCTACTTATTGACATGGTGGTTGCTCCAAATTCAAACAAAAATTATGTGTTATGTAGAATAAAAAAAGAATATATTCTTATCTTTGTGGAGCAAATAACCTTCCAATTATGCTCATACACAATGTCCACTGTTTTGTGAGATGAACCTTTTTTGACATGCTCGCTTTATTTGTGTTGTGTAGCAAAAAAGACAGTAGCAATAATAATTAATAAGAAGATCATTTGAACAAAGATAAAAAATGCATCGTACAAAGTAAATCATGGTTAGAGTAAAATTGTGGAAAAATTGCTACCATATCTCAGGAACATGTTTTGTTCATTGCAACTGCCATTCTCTTTTAGTAGTTTGTGAGCAAAGTAGATTGATCAGATTTGTTTGTTTTTTGTTTCAGGGATTTGTTGCTGGCAGCATATTGGAAGGATTTGACCTTAACACCACCCCTGGAGGAGAGGATCAGAACCACTTCGATTGTCAGGACACTACTCCGAATGATTTCGTTGATGGGCCTCGTAGCGCGAATAGTGGGACTGTTTCAAATGCTGTTGAGGAAGCTGACGAGGAAATAACATCACAACCAGCGTAGCCGTTTGTTGGGATGATTCTCGATGATATTGAGGAAGCACAAAAAGTTTACAATGACTACGCGATGAAAATGGGCTTCGACACACGCATTGGAAACACGAAGTACAGCCAGGCGAGAAATGCTCCTCCGGACACTATATTGAGCAGAGTGTTTGAGTGCGTGCACACTGGTAGACCTCCATCTGGGAAGAAAAAGCCTGGTAGCAAGAGTGGTAGCAAATCGTCATTTGAAGAACATAATGACATGAGCATCCATAGCGCGCAAAAGTCTCGTAGCAAACAGGCGTCTGAGCAGGTTGACATGTCGGACACAAGGCAACGAATGAAGATCATTCGCCATGACTGTAAAGCTCACATGATCGTTGGCATGCGCAATGGAGCTTGGACTGCGACGGTTTTCAGAGCAGATCACACACACGCCATGGTTAAACAAGTAGGGAGGCGCAGGTTCTACCGTTCACACAGGAAGGTGCCGGAGGAGGACTACCAGTTTATACAGACATTGCATAACCAGAACATAACCACATCACAACTGATGGGATCTCTTGGGAGTGTGCACGGTGGTGATCCGAGATGCTTGGGGTACGTGAAAAGGGATGTTTCAAACATCCGAACAATGCTACGCAATGAGGTTACATTACGAGACATGGAGATGACATTGGAGTATTTCAAGCAAAGGCAAGCTGAAAACAACAACTTCTTCTATGCTACCCAGGTTGATAAAGATGGTGCTGTGAGGGCCTTATTCTGGGTGGATGGTCGAACAAGGTCACTGTATCATAAGTACAAGGATTGTGTGTTTTTTGACACAACTTTCTGTACAAATAGATACAACATGCCATTTGCTCCCATAGTCGGAATCAATAACCACACACACACGATAGTGCTAGGCTGTGCTCTGTTACCAGATGAGAAAATAGAAACGTTCAAGTGGGTGTTCGAGCAGTGGATGCTTGCGATGGAGTTCACCCGGATAACATAATGATAGACCAAGATCAAGCAATGGCAGAAGCAATATCTCAGGTTTTCCCAAACTCGATACACATGTGCTGTCTCTACCATGTCCTGCATCTTGCGAGGAAAAATTTGGGACCAAACTTGGCAGAAGGTAATCCTTTTAGTGATGCTTTCTATGGGTGCATCTATGGAACCGACACGGTGAAGCAATTTGAGGATTGTTGGGAGCATATGCTCACAGAGTTTGGCATATCTGAAAACACTCATCTACAAAATATGTGGAAGTCTAGAACAACATGGGCCCCTGTTTATTTCAGAAACAGGTTCTTCCCTTTCACGAGCACTACTGGAAGGTCTGAAGGTCTGAATTCGTACTTCAAAACACTGATACGGCCAGGTGACTCGGTGTACAATTTTTTGCAACAGTATGAGCTTTGCCAGACATTCATGCTTGACCGGGAGGATAACGCAGGGTTTGCAATGGAGACAACAAGAAGATCGCTTTGGGGAAGGTAAGCAAAAAAGCAACATTTTTGAATACAACACCCATTGTAGCACACCAAAAAAATACAAAAATGTAAGGTAGTGTGTAGCAAATAGTGCAAAAATCTAAGCTGCAAAAAACTGAAAAGCAAATATCTTTTTTCCACTGTACTAAAAGGTTGAGAGCCAATCTGTAGCAGAAAAGAAATTTCTGCCTGCTGCGTATGTGTAGCATAAACTAACCTTTAAAGTAGCAACAAAAACATACTGATGTAGCATTGATTTTCATATAATAGTGCAAAAACTTGTTTTGCAGTTATGCAATTGAGAAGCAAGGACAAGAATTCTACACAACAGAAATATTTGAAAGGTACCAGAAGCTTGTTGCTGCATCAACAAAGTTCTATCCAGTACGGGCAGATGTAGAAGGCATTGGTTTTGATCTAGTTCCAAACCCTGGCCTAGAAGTGAGAACATACCGGGTTCAAGTTGAGTTTGAGGAGGGGCTGTACTCCTGCGGCTGCAATGGGTTTGAAATGTGTGGACTGATATGTCCACACATCATCAGGGTCATGGTCCACCTAAATGTCCAGAAAATACCAGAAAGGTACTTGCTGTACAGATGGTTCTCGGTAGCAACAACACCAGCGCCTGATCCCGGGGGCAACGGGCTCAGATTTGGTGTCCCACCAACAAATACACTGAAATACAACTCACTATGCAGAAAAATGAATGAGGTTGCCTCGGATGCTTGTTTTGGATGAAGCTTATGAAGTTGTTTCCAGAATGGTGGGTGAGGCTAGCAAAAAGGTTGCTGCAATCTTAAGAGCAAAAAGAAATGTTGTTGAAGGAGGTGACGAAGAGGATGCAGTATTGGATGAAGACCAACATAATGGACCACAACAAAATAAACCAACAACAATGGTTGGTGACAGCGAGAAATTTGCTACCGGTGGGCAAACACTGAAATATCCTAAACGGGTAAAACCTAAAGGATGTCCCACGATGAAAGAGCAGAGGCGAAAACTTTGGTTGAGCTACGCGATGCAGAAACTTTGAAGAGACGCAAGCAAGCTGACGATGCCAAATCAACAAACAAGAAACCGGTGAAGAAGCCCAAGCAACCTAGAAAGAAGAGAGTAATGAAGTGTTCGTGGTGTCATAAGGAGGGACATGCGGTGAAAGATTGTGTTGCTAAACAGGTGGAGGATGAAAGAATGGCTGCTGGGGCTGAGCTAAGGCTGTAGCTGTTCTATGATGATGTTTTTGAAAACAATTGCTACGAAGAAGTTGTTAGGGTGAAAGCTTTAATTGCACATGGCGTTGGTACTATTGGTATAGAATGATTTAAAACATAGTTACCTTGTATTGGAGCAATTATTGGAAATTTATAGCAAAAAATTATTCTGTGGATAACTTGTATTCTTGCGTTGGAGCAAATGAAAAATGTACTCAGCTATATGAAACGTAAATTATCTATTTTTGATTGTGGAAAAAATGTTGGTAGCAACATTTTATTGTGTATGAAGCATTGAAAATCTGTTATTGGAGCAAATGATTTACTCTGCGTGAGCAAAAAAACTGTTCTTGTCCAGGGGTTTCAATATCTTTCTGTAGGATACAAAAAAAAGTTGTTCTGTAGCAACCAGATGTCTCTATTTTAGCATTGAAAAATAACTTTTGAAGCAAACATATACACCTAATGTAGCAAAAACATGGTCACCTCCAGGAAAACAAAAAACCACAAAAAAGGTACCAGAAAATACACAGGATTAATTTGATATAAATTTGTAGCAAAAACAGAGAAATCACCGAGAAAGGGGATAATTCATTTGCTACCATTAGAACCAAGCAGGAGAAAAACTACATTCATTCGCATGGTTAAACATAGTCAACTCTCTGTCATTGATAGCCAAAATCATTTGTTCGACAAAATGACACAATCCGTGGATCAGTAGATTCCAGCGGGGATAACATATGAAAAAACAGAAAACATATAAAACGGCTGTTTCATCCATCCAGGCTACATGAAACTAGATGAGCCTAATGAGAATGTACATGTCGCGATTGTCACTCCAGGCTACATGAAACTACTAATGGCTACCCCCCCGCCTGGGGCTCCAAGCAAGCCTCCATGGCGTCCACGATGTTGCCTTTGTTCTCTCTATCCTGGATGAGCTTCGCTGCGACAGCCATGCGATATGTAGGAATGTCATCCTTGGAGAAGGGCATCATGCTTTTAGCATCGAAGTGCTGAATGAACAGCATTGCGAAGAAACCACAGTCATAGCTGGAAAAGGAGAAAAGAAAGAAATGAACATAGTTAGCAGCAAACTCGTAAATATGTATAATGACTGGATACATGAAGGTAGCAATTAGTTGAAACTATTGTAGCAAACATAAACTTCTAAAAAAGCATATAAACCTAAGTATGGGAGCAATTCTGCCCAAAAAACAGAAACTTCTACAATTGGATTGAAACCTATAATTGCATCAAAGAAAAAAAGATCTTACAACGTCTTCTGCTGTGGGTGGGCGGGTGTGGAAAGTGTGTAGTGGTCGATGTCTATGTGTGAAACTCCAGAAGCTTTGCAAAGTGCCGCAAAGTTAATAAACTGGAATAGCAAACAATTAGAAATTAGTGTGATACACAAAAAAAATGTAATCCTTGTAGACAGTTCTAACAACAAACCAGGTTGTTTGTTGCTTCCTCCAGAAAACTCTTATCCTTGTGGTTCATTGAATCAAACACGTGGAACTGTTCGTGTAGCAAATTGACAGTGCATACCATCCAGTGGTTGTCCTTGACTACAGGGAAGTGTAGCTAAAATGTATCGGAACAAAATGAATACCAAATTAGCACAAACAGGATTCATAAACTAATACCGATGTAATTACAACGTAGCGAAAAAAATGTAGGAAGAGGAAAGCATAGCTCACAAGGTCTTTCTTCATGATCTTGAACTTCACATTTTGAGTTTTGAACTCTCTCACAACTGTAGCTGGGTTAAACTTCTCTGGATCAACTATGAGCTTTTGCTACTCATGACGAAACAAAAAATAAAAAATTTATATTAAGGTAAATATGTCAGCTAAGGCATGCAGCAAAAAGTCTTAGGACAAAACTAACCGTTGTGTAGCAATTGAAAACATATCTTTTCAAAGCAGATCTGTTGTTTTCCTCTTCTCTTTTCGCTTCCTTATTGAAACTCTCAAACCAAACACACATGACCTGAGTGTCAAGACACTTCCTGGGGCCTAGTGAATTGTGAAAACTCTTGTAGTCACAGTGAGACCCCCCCAATTAGAATGAAAGGAGGCCTGAAAAAAGAATACATGAAAACATAATCAGAGGTGTCCCGGTTGCTGCAATGAACAAAAATAAAAAGCAAAAAAGGAGTATCTAGTAGCAAAACAAAAAATGTCACGTAATTACAGGACTGTGGTAAAAAGGCCAGAAAAAAGACTCACGGGTCATCTTTCCCTTTCTTCTGACGGTCAGTTTTGAGATTGCGAGAATGGCGCACAAACTGTTCGTACAGTGCAACTACATCTGCAGAGGGCTTCTTCAACTTTTTCGTCACTGGAGCCTTAACATCAGCTTTCATTGCCCTTTTATACCTAATCCTCCTTTGAAAAGTTAGGACACCATTGCTACCATCCTTCTTCTCTACAACACCTGAGCTCCCACCATTGTCTACGAAAACGAAAATAATAAGCTACTGGATAAGGTTGCAAAAAGAAAAAGATCTCTATAGCAACAAAGAAAAATGTGGAGAAATTTGTTTACGAGCATGTAAAAATAGAGAGTAGCTTGAAGGGTTGGGTAAGCTATCAAAACTACAAAGTAATCAGTATGTAGCAGGCAGGATTGTCTAAAGTAGCAACCAGAATTATGTAAATTAGCAACCATAATTATCTAACGAAGCAACCAGAATTAAGTAAAGTAGCAATCAGAATTATGTAAAGTAGCAACCATAATTATCTAAAGTAGCAAGCAGAATTAAGTAAAGTAGCAACCAGAACTAAGTAAAGTAGCAACCAGAATTAAGTAAAGTAGCAACCATAAGTATCTAAAGAAGCAAAACCCTAACACTAAGATAGAATTTTAAAAAAAGCCAACAGAAGAAAAACAATGCGCACAGGGAGAAAAAGCAAACCTGGATTGTCCCCATGATCAGGTGTTGGTCAGGAATCTCCCATTGTTCATAGGGATGCGGGTGTCAAGGCATGGTTTGGAAGCTACACAACAAAGGTCCATCAGAAAGAATAATTTGAAAAATCTTGTTTTGGGCAGTGGACACAAATCCATGATGAAAAATGCAAAAATAAATAAAGAGAAAAGGGGGAAGGAGAACATACACGTGGGAGCAACCTTGTCTCCACCTATCGAGAAAACGCATCCTCCAACTTTTATGCACATAGAACGTCGTTCTTGTCAGGGGCTTGGGAAGATTCATTGTCTTGGCTCCACACATTAAATTTCGGACAGTCATCCCAGTAACCTGTTGGTATGTTGCGCCGAGGTGTGGGAGAAGCCGACCTAGAACGAATGTACTATCCGCAGCAGCTCTAGGTGGGCTAAGGGCAGTGGGCATGATGAATCACCGCAGCAGCTGGACTACCAACATCAACTTTATCTGGGACTACAAACAGCAGCTCTAACCGGACTACCAACAACAACTTTATCTGGACTACCAACAGCAGCTCTAAACCGGACTGCTCACAGCGCCCTGATCCTCACCATCGGCGTCCGTGAGAGGAATCTATAACAATTGCTGGTTGCGGGACATCGTTGTGCTCCGTAGCATTGGTTTGTTCATTCTCTGCTGCACCAGCATCGCCCTCAACAACGTTGTCTTCACATACATGAGAATCACACTCCATAGGATCCACAGCAAGCAATTTCAATATCAAGTTCATCAGACTCAGAAGCAGACTTGTCACCATCCATGTTGCCTTGCCCGTCTAGTCCTACCCAGAAGCTGGAAAGACAATACTCGGGTCATCTTCCTTCAAGGCAGCTTCAATATCATTCAACAGCAAAGACATTTTTGGACTGCATTGATTTTAACCCTACACCAAGACTCCCTGAGAGTAGCATCCACGTTAGAAGCAAAACTGACCCTGTGCTTGTCGTATAGGTTCTTGAACTGAGATGGTATCTGTGGTGAAAAAATAAGGATTACTGTGTGAGTGAGCAACAACTCTAAAAATAAAAAAAACATCATCTGTTCATTAAAAACAAGCAAAAAACCAGCAAACCGAGACAAAAACATTGACAGAACAAAACAAAATAACTGATGGTGAAAAGAAAAATCATTATAGTAGCAGACATAAAAAACAACTAAACAGAAAAAGTATGCACGAAATAAAAATGGAGCAAAAGAAACTAAACTAAAACAGCAGTATTTAAACCCTAATGGAGCAAAATGAAATATGTAAAGTAGCAAATTGTGGAAAAGCATTGCTACACATGCAGAAA
The DNA here is from genome assembly GCA_028641055.1 of Alopecurus myosuroides. NCBI lineage: Eukaryota > Viridiplantae > Streptophyta > Magnoliopsida > Poales > Poaceae > Alopecurus > Alopecurus myosuroides. The sequence goes on from JAPCYS010001066.1 coordinate 34,484, forward strand.
AATGCTATATGAACAACAAAATGACCTACAAAGGGCACATTAGAAACTATACAAACCTCCATTCCTCGATGGTGGGGAAAACAAGCCATTCATTAAGAGATGCACGGATTTACATCAATATCTTCGGGCATTGAATTGTCCACGTGACACGGCGCATACACTGTTTGGATAACGGAAAGAACTGCACAACCAAAAATCCTATCAAGGTTGAGAAAACAAATTGAAACGTGGCAGGCGAACGCAAACAACGAAGCAAAGAAAACAACCAGAGAGTCTACTTACATGACGCCAAAGATAGTCTTGTTCAACAGGATTTTATTGTCACGGTCGATCTTGACAATGAAACTGAAATCTTCACTGGTCACAAAGCAAATTTTGGAATCCCATTGTTTTAAAGTGCTCTCTTTGGGATGAGGTGGTCCATGTACACCAGCTATATATGCAAAACACAAAAATCAACCTGCAGCTGATTGGACATTCATGAAAGGAACTGAAAAGCTATTCAATAGCAGAAATTGAAAGCTATTGTAACAAAATGTATAAAAATACAACTAAACAGAAACAATACACACAAACTAAACATGGAGCAACAGATGGAGCAAAACAGAACTATGTAAAGTAGCAAGCTGTGAAAAAAGGGTAAAAACTTACAGCTAGAACAGGCAATGGGCCAGACATCCAGAATTCGAACACGTTCTTAACCTTCGTCTTTTTCGATGGACCGGGTGCGGCTGCTACTGCTTCCTGAGACTCACCCCGCTGGTTCCCCTTCTTAAGATTAACACCATCAAGCACAAGCGGTTGCTCCTTCTTCTTCTGAATTTTTTGAATGTAATGCATCAACAACTCCAGAATGTGCTCCTCCTAGTCATACTCGTGGGTCTTCTTTGGGTCACTCATGCACCCTATGTACTCTAAGCACATCATGTTGTTGGTGGATGGATTCAGAACAGTCGCCCAGCACAAAAGGTCCCAGGTCCTAATTATGGCATCCTCTTCACCGTCATCAAGCTCCTTCAACATCTTTGCTGCATTCTCTATGGGTAGCCTCGACAACGTGCCTTTGTATGACTCTAATTTTTTAATAGACACTCTTCGTCAGCAACTCAACTGGCTTTGATCCTGAACGTAGACCAAACACCTTCCTGATAATCTCTCTTGTGAAAACAATCCGTTTGCTCCATAGTGAAACTCACGAAGCTCGACCACAGTGTTCATGGCGACAAAATCGATGATCTCGTTAGGGACATTGAATGGTGAAATGTGTTGAGAGTGAGAAAAAACACTGTGCTGCTTGATAATTTCTCTCTTGCGTGCTGTTAGATCATTTGCACACTTGAGCAACCGCTTCGCAGCAAAACGGTCCTTGGAACACCAATACTGCCCCTGCTAAGCAAAAAACAGAACACTAAGAACAAAAAAAAGACACAAAAGAAGCACAAAAAATGTACAACAGAAGCAAACACAATGCAGTAATAAAACAAACCTCCATTGCTGCTACTTAGAGATTGCTAGCAGAAAATATGTGGCCCAGTCAGTACACAATTTCCTGCAAAAAGCATAGATGATTTTCAGATCTAAATCTACTTGCACATACGGTTCCAACTAAAACAAAATTTGCTACAAAAACGGGGGATATGCACAGGGGGTGGATTGCAGTGGAACTATGAGGAGGAAGGGCGCACAACAATGTAGGAAAACGCTAAATCTGCTCAACATGGCAAGGTAGGAGCGGGCAGGGGAGCACCTAAATCTGCTCGGAACCCCCGATGGAGCAAACAGAGCAAAGGTGGGCGCGCCTTAGAGTACGATTGGGGCATGGGAGCCATCGCCGGAGTGCGCGCGGACCGCGACAGCGCCGACTCTCGCCGCCGCTCGCGGTAGCCTAACTACGTACGGTCGTCAGAGAGGAAGAGGGGGACCTCGCCAGAGAGGAAGAGGAGCGCGAGCGGAACCTCACCAGAGAACGCGCGGAGACTACGACGGTCGTCGACGGCATCGCCTTTCGTCGCCGCCCGCGTCGCCTTCGTCGCCGCTCACCTCGCCTTCGTCGCCGCCTGCGTCGTGCGGAGAGTGCGTAACGGCAGGAGCCGGAAATGGGGAACCGCCTAGAACCTAAACGGGGGTTGTAGTAATCCTAGCGAAAACGGGGGGAGGGGTACTAATCTAACCGCACATCTCGCGTGGATCGAACGGACACCGACCCGGGGGACGGAACGCAACGTTCCCCGGGTGAATACAAGCGTTTTCCTTACAAAAAAGAATCCCAAGATTGGAACACCTCTAGCATAAGTATATTTTAGCTGTTAGAGCCGGCACGTAAGACTGACATTGGAATCCACCCGTCAGATTTGGGGTTAAATGAGCGTCATAGTCGAATCAGTGTTTTCTGCGACGGTTAAGAACTGGTGGTTTCTTGCGGCAAACCTCAATTGTGCTTGTTTTTTAAAACCTTAGCCTGAATTGTGGTGGTAAAATGCATTTTTCTCACTAAACTATCACGCTGAAGAAAGCCTTACATTGTATGTAAAACATAGAGAGTATATAATATAAAGTGCAGACCTAGGCGTAGACTCTACGTGTGAGTATACCTGGCCATGGAAAGCCTGTTCCGGCCCGAAATTCCCGGACTTAGGCCCGACGGGCTTGTTCGTGGGCTAGGCCTAGGCCTCAGGTTTAAGCTTGAAAGCATGGCCGGACCTGGCCTGGGCTTGGATTTCGGCAGTTTAAGGAAGAGGTCCGGCCCGAGGACCGAAGCCCGAAGGGGTTTTCCACCCACGGGCCGGTCTTGGGCATGAAAACCCGACGACTAGGACAGGCCTGGCTTTTTTAGGACCGGTCCGAAGCACGGCCCGATCCGAGTTATGGCCAGGTACGCCATCATGAGCAAAATTCATTGTATTTCTAAACACATAAAACTGACAAAATTTTGAGTTAAAAACCCGTTAACTCTTCACCGCACCCATACCTACATATTTGTCGTTTTTACCCAGCCTAGAATTTAACGATTTTTAGATTTTTTTTCACACTAATAAAATTCATTGTTACCTACATCTGGAGTTTTCTCCCGGTCTTTTGAAACTCACAAGTTCCTTTTTGATTTTACAAAAAAACAGGCTCCCTAAAAGTCGGCCTGTTGCCAGTTTGCTACCGTTAAAAGAAACACCCTTGGACACATGTTGCTTAGCCTTGCTACGTGTCGTGCGGTCAAAATAATTTCCTAGACTGGAATGACTAGTACTCCGGAGCCCAGAGCTTGCCCATAGGAAGCATCGCCAGTGCTACTAGAATACCAACTGCTCGGTTGAAGCTTCTGGGTTCTCACCTCCATCCATTCTCCGTCGTTTTCCCTGGTACCTCTCTGATCTCAAGATCATGCAGGAAACGGGCAAGAACTGCCAGACCTGCACGGAGTGGCAAGAGCATTGCTATTGGAGCCACATGGCTGACGAGAAGAAACACTTCTTCAAGCTCATGGCTGCGGACTTCACCGAGAGCATGGTGAGGAATCTCCCCCCAACTCGCCCTTCTCCTCCTCCATTTATTCAGCCAGCCTTGTATTCCAGGTTGCCAGTATGGGTATCATACATCTATATGACGATTTGGCAAAATAGGACACCATTTTATTCTGCTATAAATCTGCAGTGGAAATGGATAACCTGAAGGCCCCCGCTCCGGGCAGAGCTTTCTCCTTGGATGTGTTCTCTTTGTAAATTCAAACATGGATCTATACTTGTTTCATTGTGTACACTAGAAATGAAGAAACATCAGAAATAACAGCTCTTCTTTTTGTTGTAGAGCATACCTGGTAGATTTGCCAAAAATTTCAACGGGCACATCTCTGAAGTCATCAATCTGAAGGCCCCTGGCGGCAGTTCTTGGAGCATCGGAGTAACCAGCGATGCTGACGAAGTAGTCCTCCGGTCGGGGTGGAAAGAGTTCGTCAATGATCACGGCATCAGGGAAGGAGACTGCCTGCTTTTCAAGTACAGTGGAGCATCCACCTTTGATGTCTGGATCTTCGATTCGATTGGCCGCAACAAAACATCTCCCCGTCGTGTCAAAAATCGTGGTTGTGAAATACTCCACGGCTACACAGCTTTCTGCAAAACCCAGGACTGCGCACCGTGCTTCCCACCGGTGAACGGCGATGTTGCTGGCCTGCAGATGGCTCTTCATAGAGACACTGGTAAGAGCTTTTCCAAAAAAAAAAAAAAAACGTGGGCATTAGAAATGAGCACGCTGGCCTTCCGATTGTGGATTTGTGTTGAAAGCAATGCACCGCTTGTAAGTTTACGGCAAAGCAATAATGTCATAACTAACGTTCTAAATACACGTATGTGTGTGCAGAGCAAGCTCATCTTGAAGCTGAAGACCAGGAAGACGTTGAGATGGATGACGGTAACGCTGCTGCCAAGGCTGGGTACTACTTCTGCAAGAACGGGCCGGTGAGCGAGTTCCATCTGACAGAGGAGGACAAGGAGGAGATATCAAGCGTCCCTGTCCCGGTGGAGGAGATTTATAGCATTTTATTCTGCTATAAATCTGTAGTGGAAATGGATAACCTCCTTGCCCACGACGTCTGCCTCTTCGAGCTGAAGGAGGGTGCGCGCAGGACGGCCGCCACCGTGCACGTCCTGCGAAAGGTGCCCTGAACTGTGTGAACGCACACCCAAGCAACCAGTCAAAGCGTCTGTCCGTGGAGGACGAGAAAGGAGCTCGGCTCCCACCTGCTTCCTTGGATGGGGAGAGTGAAGAGAGAGGAAGCCAGCTCGGGGCAACCTGGCGCTTTAATGCTCACAAGTTGCAACCCACTGGCGCCGGTCGCAGCGAGTCCGGTTCTGCCCGCGACTGGAACGACTCACGGTCACTTGCATGCACCCTAACGCCACACTCAATGAGGCTGCATCCAAGTGGACTCTATGTTCAGGGCCGTGGACGCACTTGCCTGCACGATCCCACCACACTGCTCCATCCATCTTTCTCAAAGAAAATAAAACGCTCCATCCATCCCTCGTTTATATTTTTCCTCGATTAGGCCCGATTAGGCCAGCTGTACGTACGCGGCAAATCTAAACCTACGAGAAAAAAACAAATGACTACGTTCAAACGCCCCCCTGCGCACGTTAAAACGCTTGAAGCTAGCTCGTCTATATTTTTCCTCTTGCTTTCTCGATTCTGTGCCCAAAGCAAAAGCGCCATCTGGTTTACAAGGAGAAAAAAAAATGACTCAGCATAACAACCAAATGTCGATCAAAAGCTGCTACGCTTTCAACCCAAACGACCTTGACACAAGCTTAAAATTTCGTAGCCTCAATATTACTTTCCAACTTTTGGAACGTGACTTCGTAGCCTTAAAATACCAACTTTTGGAACGTACATTTTTGGTTGCCCAGAAATTAATGATGCATGCACCTTCACTTTGCAAACCAAGACTAGTACTAGTACTAATAGAACGTACGTACAGTGCAGCTTCTTCAAATCCAACCGCGCGAGAATATTATTGTCGCAAAAAACCTCCTTAAACACTCCCCCTCCCCCTCCATTAACCGGCACGAGTTCAATCGTGACCAATGGCGCTTACGGAATACTCAGGCTCCAAAAAACTCAAAAACGCCGCACGTCGTAGGTAGCAACGCGTTCCGTCCTCTGTCGGTAGCATCGTGGCACATCGTCGGTAGCAACGCCGCTCGCCATCGTCGGTAGCACCACTGCGCGGTGCCGGTAGCATCGCGGCATGGCGTCGATAGCAACATCGCTCGACGCCGATAGCACCACGGCACATCGGTAGCAACGCGCTCGACATCGGTAGCATCGCGGCATGACATAGGTAGCAACGGCGCTCAACGTCAGTAGCATCACCGGCCTTGCAGCAGAGCGGGTTGGGAGCAATGATGCTCGCCGCCCTTGACTACAGACACCAGCATCTCCAACCTATGACTGTAGCATCACCATCATCGCAATCTAGCATCACATGCTTTCGTAGCGGCACCTCCACCGTTTGTGGCCCGAGGATCTCCATAGGTTCGGCGGCGGCGGGTGCCGGTTCGCAGCGAGAAAAGGTGCAACGTCGAAGCACCGTTCCCTTCGGAATTAGGGGAGAGAGGGAACAAGTGGTGGTAAAATGGAATCGGGATGATGAAGGCAGCAATGCGTGGCATGTGGCGGCGGCGACGGGAATAGTCGCGGGCATGGGAGAGGACGGAGGAAGGAGGTACGAGACGGGAAACTAAAACGTGTGGAGGAGAGGCGTCTAGGTGGGGATAAGACTTAACATGGTGGGTTCCGCCTTATTTTCTACGTCCCATGTACGGGGACGCGTGTCACGCGAGGGAGCCGGGGGAAGCGTGCGCGCGATCCGTCGGATGACGAGCAGTGTTTTCCTCTTTTTAATTAATTATATCGATGCCCTCAAAAAAAATGCGATGGGTGTATAATTTCCAGCCAAAACCAGTTTGAAACCTTAGAAACGACTAAGACCACCCATCGAGTACCAATCATAACAATAGATACCGAACACTTAATTAGGCAACAACAATCTTAGTTGGTTAGAACATAAGTAAGTTAGGGACCAAAATCTTAATTAGCTAGAAAAATCTATATGAAGTTGATAACATCATAGTTTCTGATGCAATAAAAGAATGCAGCGTGCCATGTGAGAAAGCCTGGCTAGAAAAATCAAATTGAAAGGTTTGCGGTGGCCGGATACCATGTGCAGTTAGTACTCCTCCCTTCTGTTTTATTTACTTTGCGTTCCGGGTTTAGTTAAAGTCGAATTTTGTCAAGTTTGACCAAAAATATAGGAAAAAGTATCGACATCCATAATACCAAATACATATAATATGAAAATATACTTTCTGGAGATTCTTATACTATTGAGTTTATATTGTAGATGCTGATTTTTTTTCTAAATATTTGGTCAAAACTTAGCAAAGTTTGACTTTGACTAAACCCAGAACGCAAAGTAAATAAAATCAGGGGAATACTATTTTGAACTCGATTTGTTTTCGGGATTAAATCACGGCGGACGTAGCAGGTCACCTCTGGTGGTGAGGTGGCTACCAAAGGTGGTAGATGAAGGTGGCACGGGGGAGTAGAGCTCAGAGGAGTAGCCTGCATTGTTGGGGTTGGGAAACGAGAAAGTCATGCGATCTATACTTGATAATAAAAATAAGAGTTGATATGGCATCTCACGCTTGTTTCTATCTCAAGAGTTCGGAGTAAATCAAACTATATTTGAAATTTTGTTCTCCAATGGGATGGTTGGACGAGTTTGGTAACACTTATCGTTGTAGGATACCACGGTCATGACTCATGACTATGGGCTCTATCGCGCTAAAGCATGGGTCCAGTCCATTATGTCTAGATTTTAGGGCTGCGGTGCTGATGGTGGAGCTCAACTATGACTTCAAGGATGGCACGTTGAACGATGGTAGAAACGGATGTCGGTGGCCAATGTTGGGTAGTGAGAAGGAGGAAGGTGGTGTTAGGTGATAGGAGGCCACTTTCTTAATGGGAGTGCTTCAAAGAGATAGGAAGGTAATGCGAGTGTGAGCATGTGGTGGGTCGAAGATTGTGAACTTCATGGAGAGGGGTGATCCAAGAGAGCAGGGCACACATGGTTGTGAGTTTGGAAGGAGTATAAGAGAAACAAATTATAATGCACAGTGTAATTATTATAATAATCTGCATGAAATTAACACATGTCAAAGGCAGTTCGGCATGAGTCTACTGGTACCATACTAAAAGATTATGAAATGAATATGACATAAAATAATAGATACTATCTATTATTAATCATCAATTAAGAACAAAATGTATAAAATATTGTGCATGATTTATTAAAAAATACAATTCACATGAACTAATAGGAACACATGCAATAAAAAATACAATGCACATGAATAATAGGAACTCATGCAATGATTGAATACGAAGTAGTACACGTGTGTTCTTTTTCTCAGAATCAAATAACAAGCTATATAAAAAGGTGTTTGCGTTGGGGATAGATACGCATGCGACTACCATGGTATAGACTTACTTTTTTCAGATATGTATTGTATCTTGATGGTTATAATGCAAGTTTTGGACACATTGACTATGTGTAATGTGTAACTAACGTAAAATGGCACATGAAGTGACATGTAACTAACGTGGAAGCATAAAATTGGCGTAGGACTGACCGGTTGTCGCAATCCACTATTTTTGGGCCTTGTTTCTAAGCGAAAAACTAAAAATAATATGTAAAAAACAAGTATGACAAGAACAAGTAATTGGTGATTGTTAATAACAAAAAAAAGGACAGAAACCGATATGAAACAACGACTCAACTTGCACTAGGTATCGAAGATCAACTGGATGTAGGCATGTTACCCTCTAACTATTTCCTATGTTTGTCGCCAGCGAAATCAATAGTCATTGTTGACATTAATTCTTCATATACAAATTTCAAAAAATACATAAATCCTTGACATTTTGCATTCGATGAATTCAAAATGAAAAATGTGATGTGATTGTATGCACGGGTGTATGTGGTGCCTAATAGGTATACGTGAACATGCATGCATTAAGAAGGCAAGCATACGACTACTACCTAGCGTATTTCCTAATCTAGGTCAGCCACTTTCTAGCTAGGTCCCACATGCACGATGCATGCATGTTTTTTTTGGGACGTAGATTCAGTGTCCGAGTTGAACGTGGGCTAGTAAGTTAGAGCACCTCTAGAAGCCTGCAAAATTGTGGCCAGCATCTAGAAGATAACGATCGCCGCAAACCCATTTTGCGGTTTTGGCGTGCTTCGCGAAGAATATAGAAACCCTAAAAGATGAACAACATATATTTAAAAAAATTATAAAAGGCGGGATGCATACACTCGAGCCATGCCACAGACGGCAGTGCGAGCTGCTGACGCCGCTAGCTAGCTATCTACATTGCTGCTACGGCGCCTTCGTCAGAGCTCTACTCATCAGAGTCGCCGAGGTCGATGACGATGCCTTTAGCTTCTTCCGGCTCCCGCCAGGTGCGTTGTCGCCGTGGACCTCCAGTGCGCTGCGCACGAGCAGCAAGGCGGTGACCTCGCGCCAGGGGTGGACGACAGGGGTGGCGCAGGTGCCACCAGTCCGTGACGGGGTCGAATTCCTCCGTCTCGCGCCAGAAGAGGGAGCGTGGCGGCGACATGCCGTAGTTGGTCCGCTGACGCGTATAATGTTTGTGTGCGGCATCGGCGGTGACGCAACGGCGGCGCTCCTCCTGCAGGTGCGGTGGGAGCTCGTCCATGGCGACGGCAACAAGCGGCTGGAGTGGAGGAGGGAGGGGAACTACATCGAGAAATTAGGTCGATTTGGGGTAGGGCGGTGGAGACAAGGGTTTCAACCCGCATTACGCCCCCATCCCGATTAAATAGCGATCCGCGTTGAGCTTTTTGTTGCGCCCTTAAACGCTTTGCAGGCCGGGCCGCATTTGCCGGCCCATAAAGTCGCCAGAACTTTGCAGTTCCCGCCGTTTTGAGGGTCTCCTAAAGATGCTCTCTTATCCTGCCCTTCTCCTAGCTTTAGGAGAAGCTGCCGAAAATAACCTTTTTCCATTTTCTAGTTAAATTTAAGGGTTATAAGACACTGTTCTTATTTTGGCATTTCATGTCCGTTTTTATTTGGGTGGTCTCTTACCTGTTTTTGCAGCTATAGCACAATAAATTCTGGAATTTCCTTTCCAAGTTTCACGACTGGTAATTATGTAATTAGCTATTATCTAGATTGTAAGTATAAAATATCAAACATGCATTAATATATCAACCAACCTTTAATGTTCTAGGGATGACTATTCCCTATCATTTCATGTGTCTTTCGGTTGCGGCACAATGTCATTTTATTCATTTTATACACGAGATGATAATTATTACCCGTGATTACATGTGTGTCGTGGCAGCGTGCGGGTGTCCAAAATACTTGACTTAGTTTTGTCTAGATATGGATGTATTCGCCGCCGCCGGCAGAGGCTGTCGGGCCTTGCCTGGTGGCGCCGGCGGCGGCGGTATGTCTTTCTCCACGTCGGTGCGAGTGGAGGCGGAAATACCTCTCTCGGCGGCGGTGCACTTCAGGAGGTGGCACCTCGGCTCTGGGAGGGAGGTGGCGGCGCGGCGGCGACGTCCCGGACAGGCGGGCAACATGTGTGGCGTTGTTGGAGTGCAGCGGTGGATGACCATGGCAGCCCATTCCGGCCTGCTGCGTGTTCTGCGGGTGGAGGCGACGCTGAGTGTGTCAGGGGTAGTGGGGCGGCCGACTTGTTGCAGCGAGGCGGGAAGTTCATGGGTCCATTTGGTCCCGACCGGAACCTATTAGGACTGGTATGCCCCCGCGGGGGCTTTATGGGCCTGCTAGGCTTGGCCAAACCAAAGGGGGGCTAGTGTGCTCTGCTGCGGCGTCCGGTCGACCATTTTCCTCGAAGGTGGAGGTAGTTTCCTCCCGCGGCCGCGGTTCTGCTGACCCCGGAGGAAGCCTCTCCTCTACTGCGTCTTGCAGACCACGTGAAGTTGACCTCGGGGAGACGACAATGGTGGCTTTGTGACCGTGGCGACGCATGTTGGTGGGCGGTTGGTCCGGTGGTGTCGAGTCTCGTCCTTGTAGGGCTCCTGTGCTATAGATCGTCCGAGGCGGTGGATAGAGTTTTTTTTGGGAGAAATCCTTGTCGGTTCGTCCGACACCAGCGCGGTACCGCCTGGGTGACATCTTTCCTTCTTAAAGGGCGTCGTGGCTACCCTTGTCCGCCCTTCTCCTGTGTCCCGGGGGAGACCCTAGCTAGGATCAATGTGTTGGTCTAGCAACAACGTGGCTCTCCTTTCTGAATATGTGTTGCGTACTCTAGGATTCGTTGTTAGGAGCATGGTAGTACATTCGAGGTGGGCGCAGCGGTTGCGAGTCACCGTCGTTTAGTCAATACGTCAATGTCTCTTTTTTATTTCCTTTATTTGTGTTTGTGTTGGCTGCTGCCCCAGCCGATGTTGTGTTTCAAATCTATTGTATCGGTGGTTGATATATTAATATAGCGGGGCTACGACCTATTTCGACAACATGAAAATTCAGTTTGTTGGTTGGTACGATAACCGGCGAGGCATTCATGATTAGTGATATCTAGAGTGTCCCGTGCCATCTAGTAGAGAGTGAAAAGTAGACGATTTGTGTGTTTAATATACTGACTTACTCATTAGAATTTGAAGTCCTCTTTAAACTTTACTCCATTGGTGTCGTAAGATATTCATTTGATCAAGTCAATTAATTTATTAACGATTTTCTGCTCCTTAGTCGTTGGAAGTTTTTTTTTAATATTCTAGTATGTTGACTGGAATATTCATATTCTGTTAAATGAACACAAAAAGATAAATCTAGTTCCTAAAAAATTACCATCACTAAAACACATAGAAATGAAAAGTGAATAATAAAATAAAATAAAAAATATATAAATATATTCGATGCCAGAGTAGTGGACTTTTATAGAAAATAAGTT
>JAPCYS010000909.1:0-45816 GCA_028641055.1 Alopecurus myosuroides
AAATCATTTTACAAGTTTTGAAAATGTTACAAAATCCGGCATGTTATCAATGACGTATCCCACAAAAATCTAATATCTCAGTTTGAAATATTTTATATTTTGATCTACATAAAAATGACAAATGTGTGGATGTGAGTATACACACTTTCAAATCAAAAAATGTTTTTCATTTTTGTATAGCCCATGGTACAAAGAATTTCACGTTCTGATTTTACATGCTTGTAGAATGCGTCATTTACTACATTCGGATTTTTCTCAGATTTTTTTGAAATTGTAAAACATAGTTTTTTAAATAAAGAGATTACTAGAGCTTGGAAGGCAATATGACTTTTTGAAGATAATAGCCATACAAGGGAAACTACCTAGTCTCTCGCACTTTTCCAACAGTGGAAGCTGATACGTCATAAACGTATCCTGGATTTCGGATGTTCTATGTTGTTTTCTTATTGTTTCTCACATGTTTGCTATACACTTTATGTCATTTTTATCGATTTTATGGACTAACCTATTGACAAGATGCCACAGAGCCAGTTCCCTATTTTCTGCTGTTTTTAGTTTTAGAAAAGTTGTTCTGGAAATATTCTCGAAATTGGAAAATTCGAAACCCGGAAGTCTTAGAAATCCCGGAGGTTCCAGGGAGTCCCGAAGAGACCCGGAGGGGGCCTCAGGGGGCCCACACCATAGGGTGGCGCCCCCTGTCACACCCCAGTTTTTGGAACCTTGTACTGTAGTTCAAGGAGACAAAAATGTGGGCCAACAATTTTTTTTTAAAACAACATGTTTGTTTGAAACCACATATGTATATGACAATAGTCATATATGCAATTCAAGATTTTCTTCATTTGAAAAACCAACACAAAACAATTTTCCTGAAAACACCTTTATGTTTTCTCTGATGTTTTCATTATGTTACTTGAGTGATTTTTAGTCCAAGACATGGATCATGCTTTCTTGCATCTTGAAATAAACTTTTAGCTTTGTTGGATCCAAGAAAACAAAATTTCAAAATGATTTATGGAAGTTTTCTTCTAAGTTTTCTATAGAAACTATTTCCTTCAAATATAGTCAAGTACCTATTTTCCATACTTGTTTTCACTAGGCTACAATAATCCATTTTGTATTTTCTTGACTTGTATTTGTTCCTTGATATATGGACTACAAATACATAAGCTTGGTTTGGATTTTGGCATAAGAAAAACAATCTTTTGCTTGTTGTTTTTGTGGAAGAAAAATAAGACAAAAAAGGCATTTTTTAAAAACAGAGAAAAACAGAAAGTACCCCTTTCCCACTTTGTTTTCATAGCCTTCCACTATTCCAAATTTGTTTTCAAAAGATGATTCTGAAATTTTAAAACATGTTTAACAAACTCTCGCTTTGAAAACAAAATTTGGAATTCATTTGACCTCTCAAAACATTCTGAACTTTTTGCTCATTTCATATGTTTTCCAACACTTAGAAAAATTCTCTAAGTCCTTAACTGAATTTTTCTAAACTTTTCTGAACTAGAATTTTTACAAAAGTTTGGCGCTTTTTTTATTTTGATTTTCTTTCAAACCAGGAAGTGGAACCTTGCCATTTAGGTTCTAGGATGTGTGGACTAACATTGGGTGCCTTGACCTTGCTTCTAGAAGTCTTGGAGAGGGAGAAATCGAGTGGAAGAAAAGGGAGGACAGGGAGGTGTGGGCACTACATTATCTGCACTGTGCAGTGGGCACTGTGGCCATGCCTTGGCCTCTCCACCCCTCAAACTCCACCATTGACTTGCCCCCAACCCCTCCTTGCTCCCTGACATAATCCCATGCCATGCACTGTCGTAGACACACTCTAGAGCGCCCCCATGTCTTTCCCTGACAGCCACCGAGAGCGTCCCCGTGACAATTGACCGGATGTTGTGGCTATAAGCCCTCCCGTGCGTGTCCCTCTCGCCACTAGCTTCCCCATCATCCCCACTCTCACCTCGAGCAGAAGGAACGGGCTCGGGAGCTCCTGCGAGCTCCACGAGCCAAAATGTCGTCGGACGCCGAGAACCGTTTCGAGGTGGTGCGCCTCGACCCGTGCCTCCCACCTCTCTTTACCACCACCTATGGGCTCCCCGTAGCGAGTAGACTCGGCTTGAACCCTCCCCGTATGTGTTTGCATGCAGGACCCTCGCCGCCGTCGAGTTCGCCGCCGCGGGCGCCCTGCTAAATGCCGCCGTTAGGAGCCACCACCGCCGCCAAGCTCCACGCCCCTCGACTCCCCTAAGCCACTGTACCCTCCACGACACTGCGCCGCCCCTCCACGATCCCCACGGTGAGCACCCGAGGACTTCCCGCGCCGCCGTGCGTTTCCGGTAAGAAGAGAGAAGGAGAGAGGAGGGAGACGACCTGCAACCGTTGATCCTTTGATCAACGGCCCTGCTTGAATCCACCCATTCCCGCGTCTTGCCGCGCGCGCGCCCGCGTTGGGCCACCTTGGCGCCTTGTTGGGCCGCGTAGAGAAAATCCCAGCCCGCCCTATGTTTTTGTTTTTCCTTTTAAATCGTTACAGAAACTAGTGTTTGCTTTTGGCTTGTTTAAAATATCTAGAGTAAAAATTAAATTCTACCAATATTTTTGGCAGTAGAGTAGTGTTTTCTTAACCACGTCCAAGTGGAAGATCCATGTTCTCATGTGTATTTTTGCTATAGTAATTAAAATTTCACAGACTATCTGTTTGACCATTTTGGACATAACTTTTTGTGTGTGTCTTCTTTTTTGGTCAAACCAAATTTTTTTGGGTAGATATTGAATATATTTATATCCATATCACTTGACCTCAGAGCAAGGAGAGTTTCCATTTGCAAATACCCTCCATCTTGGTAAATGACCAGTAGGCCTTTCTAGGATTTTTAAAAGGAGATTAAAAATGATTTTTTATGTGAATCCAATTGGATGAGTTTGTGTGTGACTAGATCTATCTAATCATAGGTTGGATTAATTTTTACGGCTCTAGGTTATTTTTGGTGAGCATTTCTAGATACAGCAGCTTTTTTTGTTTTATTTGAAACTTGTGTGTTTGTTTGTGATTAAATGTTTGCTTGTTTGAAACCTATTTCCTAGCATATGTAGATGTGTTTCTACTTGTTATTAAGTTGTTTTCTTGAAGTATAACTACCTTAGGAAGTGTGTGCATGTTTGAAAATAAAATAGGAATAGGAATAGCATCTTATTGTTTTCTGGTATTTATTTTTGAATAGGTTGTGTGAGCAAATCTTTGTATGATTGTTTACCAAAGTTTTTTATGTTGATGTGTTGAGTCCAGTACCATTTTAGTACTGATATTTTGATGTTATCATCTCTATTAGCTTGCACTTTATTTTGTAGCAAAGCATGTGTAACAATTGTTTGTTTGTTTTCACTAAGTTGTTTTCACTAGTATGAGTAGGGATGTGGTAATTGTTTGGTAGATTATATTTTTGTTAAGTGTGACCAGAGGCTTTGTTACCTCTTAATTCCTTGGTATTAGTGGGCCCATAACCCACTGGTCCTATTTCATTTTGGCTAGGGATCCAAATCCCCTACCATCCACTTGTTTGTTAGTAGCATGTATAACTATATGTTTGTTTGTATTTTCCACCAAGGAAAATAGATGTTTGTTTTACTTGTTTGAGTGAATTTGTTTAGTATTTATTTGTGAATCCTAGTATGTTTAGTTGTGCTACATTTGTTGACATAATGTTCCCTTGGGAATATCATGTTAAGAAGTGCTTGACTATTGTTTTGACTAATTTGAGTGTTGTTTGCAAATAGAACTATTTTTCTAGTATTGGTGAATTGTGTGGATAGAATTTCCTTGAGTGTTTTGATTTTAGAAAGTGTTGGTTTGAGCTTGCATTGAGTGCATAGCTACTGGTTGTATAGCTTTTACTTTGATTGCTTGTTATTTGATTGATAGAAAAGCATGATTTATTAGGCTTGGTTGATACTTGCTAAGTAGTTGTTTGCATAGACTTATTTTAGTATTTTTGCTTACTAGCATGTGTAAGGTGTATGTGCTATTAGTAGGTATTTACATTCATGTGTTGCTTGTTTAGGTATGTGCATTGTTGTAGTGTTGTTTGCTTCCCTATTAGTGTACTAGTGTTACCACTAGATTTTGTGAGTTGCTCTAGTATTGTTGTTTTTCTAATTTATGAGTGTGTGTTATCCTACCATGTTTAGCATGTTATCACTTCTGTTATTATGAATTTATTCTTGAGTTGCTGGTTTTTATTGGTTTTGGAGTACATTAGTTCTTATAGCATGCTTGTGTAGCAATCCTTCATACTAGTATGCTATTAGTGGACTCATGTTGTTACGTTATTTTCTAGCTTTATTATCTGTAGTGATGCTTGTGTTTTAGAGTGTGTGTTATGACTTGTACCATTGGTTGAGCCACTGGTTTGTTGATTAATTTTATGATTGAGTGAATCCTTATTCCTTGCATAGATTTGAGCATAGTTAGCAACTAGCTAAATTCATCTGCGGTGTGTTTTGATGTTTGAAAGATTGTTTGATAGATTGTTTTAGCATAAGCATTGTATTAGTGTTATGGTTGTGTTTAGTAGTATATTGTTATCTATGCTTAAGGTTAGTGGTAAGCTTGTTTGGGTATGATTGCTTGTGTTGTTGTTAATACCCACTGCCATGGGTATTGCTTTGATAATTTGTATTGTTTTGATTGATTGATAGTACCTTGGTAGTCTCACCCTTGTGACCACAAGCTATATTTTTAGATTCTTAAATATTTTGGTATGAGGGTGGTACGCCCACTCCATATATGATAATTAAGATGTGGGATATGGTTTCTCAACCATATGTATTTTTTAGGATAGTTTTGTACCCTGAGAGTTTGTGAGATAGTTTTCTCGATAACTTTTGAGTGATTACACTAGTATAAGGTTTTTTGTTGTATGTGTTGCTTGTACCTTTAATTGCCTTATGGGTTCTGAGTGTGTGTCCTTAGTTCTTTTACGGCGTTAGAAAACGAATAAGAACAAGGAGGAGGAGTTGTAGAGTTGTGTGTCAAGTTCAAGCTACTTCAAGGCCAGGGACACAAAGAGTTTTAAGGCAAGCCATCCTGATGCTTGCTGTTCTACACTTATCATTATCTATCGTGCATGTTTTACTTCTGAAAGTTTTTAAAAAACTTTGATTACCAAAAACTATTTTTGAGTGACTACTACTATTATTAAAATTATATACTATTACTATGCCAATAGTTGATACTTGATGTTACCAAGCCCATAGACACCATATGGTATGTATTACCATCAAAAGTGTAAGTCCCAAAGTGGACACCCTAAAATATGTTTTTTGCAAAACAAAGGCTTTATGGAAAACCCGGTGGAAAGGCGAAGCCTTATTCACCGGAGGATTGTTGAAGTGGTCATTTTTGGAAAAAAAGGTGTTTTACAAAAATGACACATAACCTAGTCTTCATCGGACAACCTTTACCGTACTGCCACTCTACCCCAACATGGGCACGGGGCTTAACTTGAAGTTTGTTTTTCTTAGCGTGTGTTCTATCTCAATTCGCTATAAGGGTCGTCGTGCCCTCGAACCGATTGTCGCCAGGAGGGGTATACGGAACATAAAAAGTGTGGGATTAAGTTTCCCTCCGGTTGTAACAGTTGGGTCCCCTGCCGTGGCGCTGGCGGACAGGATGCCGGGGGAATCAGCCCAACTGAAGAGATAGGCATATTCTAGCTTGTATATAGTGGATGGTTAGGATCGGTCATCTGATGTTTACATACTGTTGTTACAGTCTGTGGTTGTTCACGGCGGATGTACTGAATCTGGTGGATTGTGTACACCTCTGCAGAGTCAAACTATTCGGAATAGCCGCGTCCTCGGATATGGTCAGTTGAATGGCCATGTAGCTAGCATTGTGTCAATGTTTTCAAAAAGGAGTTTTGAAAAGGATTTGGAACTTGTGAAGTATGGAAAGAAGGAACTTTGTACAAATGTGGTACGGAAGGAGAAAAGCCAGAAGCTGTTTTACAAGAAGTTTTGCAAAGAAAATTTTCTTTTCTGAACAAAACCTAGAAGTTGATTCCAAGAAGTTTTGTGTCGAGACATCGTAGTAGTTTTCATAGACTGAGGTGCCATGAGACTACGGTAGAGACGTGGGGTAACGGGATAGCGTAGTAATCACAGAACACGGGATTTTACCCAGGTTCGGTACGCCGCGACAGTACGGCGTACCTATTCCTACACTTCTCACTATGTGGGACTAAAGCCCGTATAATAAGGTTACAATGTAAAGGAATAGATCCAGCTACTCGTCGAGGATGAACTTCTCGACGAGTTGCGTAAGGCTTGAGCTTGAATCTAGAACCTTGGAACTAAAGGAACTTATCAAATCTATCTCCCGTCCGGCTTTATATAATAGCCGAATTAGGGCTTACAGAACCAGAAACCTAGAAGACTACGTTTAACTTGTAACTTGGAAAATAAGGAATCCGTCTTCTCCTCCAAGCCAGATCACGCGGGCCGTGATCCGGGTTCTTCTAGAATCCGGCTTCTACGCGTCGGACTACTGGGCCGCCCAATGGACCTAAGCCCATTACCTTGCAGGCCACCCTGGTAGTCCAGCTCTTTGTCTACCATCTTCTATACCCCTATTCGGTATATATCCGCAGTAGCCCCCAGGAAGGATCAAAACTCTGAAACTCCGCCTTTCGTCAAATACATTTTGTCCGGGAAACTTGATTCAGCAGTCTTGATTCTTTCTTCTTTCCTTTTGAAGGAGATGGTAACATAAAACTCGGAACTATGAAAATCCGGCTTTTCTTCTCGCGATCCTTCGCGGAAAAGGAACACATGACATCAGCGCTTTAATCATGCTGACGCAAGCGCCGCTTGGTTTCACGCGGGAAACCCTGCAACGTATCTTGACAGATTCTCACGAGAAACGAGGAGATAGCCATCATTCCTCTGTCGTTCCGTTTCCCGGATTTTCCGGCGAGCGACACGCGTCGAGCATCCAACGGTCAAAAGAGCCGTTGGCGCGTATCTAGAGGTTTTTTAGGCTATAAATAGCCGTCCTCGTCGTCTCCGGAAATCTTTCCTCACTCCCTCACTGCCACGCCATTGACGCAAACGCGAGCACGAGAGCTAGAACGAATCCTTGCCCCGACGAGCCCTTTGCACGCCGGAGCGCTCCCTCATCAACGAAAACGATGGCCTCTCCGTCGTCCTCTCCGGCTCGCGCCTCCATCGACGAGCTTTTGGGCGACCTGGATCCACAGCTGGGGTCGCCAAGCATACCGGCGGCGGGCCGGAAGAAAAAGCCGCGGCATCCGCGGCGGGCGGAGGAAATGCTTCCGCCGCCGCGGACGTAGCGGGTCCAAGCACCACGACAACCCCGCCGTTCGCACCGGAAAACGGCGGAGGAGAAAATCGAGCTCGTCGGCGAGACACTTGCCGCCGCGAAGGCCGCCGCCGCCGCCGCCGGAGCAGAAGAGGAGGAGGAAACTGCAGGCAACTGGAGTGCCTGCAGTATTCCCCCGGCTCTCCTTCCCAACCTGGAGAAGGAGGGCTTGGTGCTGAAAAAGAAATGGCGGCTCCCGGAGGAGGAGACTGAACCCATGCCACAAGAGGGCGAAAGGGTGCTCCTTGCCTCCCACCTTCTACGAGGTATGGATTGCCACCTTCATCCTTCTTCTCCAGGTTCTGTCACACTACAAAATCCAACCACATAACCTTCCTCCCAACTCTATTCTGTACATGGCCGGCTTCCAGGCCTTGTTCGAAGGTTACCTAGGAATAGAGCCTAGGTTAGATTTTTGGTTGTATTGCTTTGGGGTGAAGCGTAACTCTTCGGAGGGCGCGCTCCAAATTGCGGGACCATTTCCTTTACTCTCCGGAGATTCCGAGAGGATTGGTTCCCCAAAATCAAAACCTCAGAATCCGTCAAATTTTGGACGGGTTCTTTTTTCTATCACCCCGACGTGCCTTTTCCTAAAAAGGCCGTCGGGGTTCCACCTTTTGTGAACTCCGCCGCTGTTCCCCAGGATAACTGGGTGACAGAGGCCGTCCAGGTTCTGACTCCAGATCTACTAAGGATCAAGAGGCGCATCGCCAAGCTCACTTCCTCCAAACCTCCTTTGACCGGTATGGACACGGTCTTTTGCTGGCTGGATAGGCGGATTCAGCGTTTAGCAAACCACGGAGGCCGTCTCCTGTGTGAATACACAGGAGCCAAGGATCCAATGCGGACAACCGACAAGGATTGGCCCGCAAAGGAGCTTAGGCGGCGCATCAATCAGTTGGTCGCTTCGCGCGATCAATACACGGAGAGTCGGCCAATGTACACGGCCGACAACCCCGCTCCTAAGGTAATTTTTCCGTTTATTTGGTATAATTTAACTTCCTGGATAATCTACCTTTTGAATCTGATTGGTTTTTTTCCAACAGCTGTGGATCTTCCAGACCGGAGTTAGCCTCCGAGGCCGAGCTGGATGCGCTGCGCACCGCCGCTACGGGTGGGCGCAAACGCAAGAAGATAATTTCTTCGGATGAAATTATCGACCTTGACGGAATCCCCGTCGCCACTTCCAGGTTATTTTCTTCTGGGTTTTTCTTTTATGGGATCTTTTTCGTCCATCTTCGGTGTTTTAACCTTTTCCGGGTTTTTGGTTTTTAGC
This sequence comes from Alopecurus myosuroides, assembly GCA_028641055.1. Classification (NCBI taxonomy): domain Eukaryota; kingdom Viridiplantae; phylum Streptophyta; class Magnoliopsida; order Poales; family Poaceae; genus Alopecurus; species Alopecurus myosuroides. The sequence continues at coordinate 8,652 of JAPCYS010000909.1, forward strand.
TTACCCCCCTCCAACTTGAAGCCGAGGAAGTTGAAGAAACTCAGAGCTTCTTCTAACCGAGGCAGCCAACCATCTCCCGCCGTCGCCCCGGACACGCCGCAGACAATGGCGGAAAGAACCTACTACTGCGCCACCACCACCAAGCCCCCAGAGCCCAGCCAGCCCGTTGTGTCCGAGTCGGACACGAGGGAAAGGCGGCTCCAGAGGTGGGGAAATCTTCTCGGATTTTCGGCGAGGAAATCCCCACCTTTGACAAGGATTTTAAGGCTATAAATGACGGCTTGAACGCGGCCGAAAAATCACTTCGCGGAATACGCGAAAGAATTCCGAGAAAACTTAGCAGGTTTGCAGCGCATGAGCCAGGTATGTAACTCTAGCCCCCAAGCATTAAACAAAATGCATGCTTTTTTGCTTTGATGTTTTTATTAACCATACTTTTCCTTGCTGTGTTTCAGCAAACCTCCGGGCCATAACCTTGAAGTTTTCAGGAAGCTCACTATCAAGAATAAAGAAGTTCGAAGTCTTCTTTCTATTCTTGAAGAGAGAGAGGCGGAGCTGGAATCATCTCAGCTCGCTTTGACGGAGACGAAAGGTAAGCTTTTTCGTTTTGAAATTTCGATTTAAGACTTTGTCTAAGTTTTTTCCGAGGAAATTGATCACTCGGATTTTCCCTTGCTTTTCAGCTGCTTTAGCTGAAGCTAAACAAGCAGCGGAAGATTCCGGCAACGCTGAGATTCTCCGCAATGAGAACATTGAGCTTCACAAGAATCTTGTGAAGGCTCAGCAAGACCTGGATGCCAGCAAACCTGGCCCTTGGAGTGGCTAACTCCAAGGCTTCCGAACAGGCGGAGAAAGACAAATCCACCATTCAGGATTTGACTGAAGCTGAACCTTCGCTGGAGGAAGTTTCCGAGATTGATAAACTCATCGGTAAATTTCTTACCCTTGTCTTCATCTTTCCATGTTTTGTTTTCTCTGTTTGTCTCCTTAACCCTTTTGTATGTTTTTTTGGATCAACAGGAGACACCCCAGATGGCACTCGGGCTGCAGGCATCCGAGCTTTCGGGGAGACATGGAATTTGGTGAAGGCTGCTGCAACGCAGCTAGTAGGCAAGTTTCTTCCCGAAAAATCTGGGGAATGCTCGGAGGTTGAAAAACTTCGGGTATCATCATGGAGGTAGAGGAGTCCAGGAGTCTATTCTCCGCTCCGCTGCACGGGGTGGTGCGCGCATGGCCTTAGATTTGCGCATGCACTACCTAGTGCCAAATCCTGAGTGTGGCCACGGTGTCCCTCAGGGATACACGGATGCGCAACGATCCACCATCTTTGGTGAAGTTAAGGGCCACGCCACCCAGATTGCCTCCATGGTAAATGTCGCCGTCAACTATCCGAAGAAGAAGCTCCTCCAATTCCGATGAAGAAAGCAGCGAGGAGGAGTCGGATTCTTGAAGGGTTACCTGGAACCTGGATAGAAATTTAGACAATAGGAGCATACTGTTCTTTCATTTGTAATCCAAATGTAATGCTTCTTATGTATTAATGAAAATTCCGCCTTTTGCAGTTTAAACTATGAAATTACTTTGAAAGTTGTTTGTATTTTACCATTCCTTTATCTTCTAAGTTCTCTGGTGTATATGCTTTAACTGTCCTTAGTGTTTGAAATGGCTCAAATAGCATTATGAATCGTCATGCCGAGTAACTGGGGACGAACCAAGCAGTTTTGAAACTCGAAAACATGAATCTGCTAAAGGCATTTTTTACTAACTAGTTCCAGTAACCCAGCAATACGGCACGATCAGATAAAGACTTAGAGAAACAAGGAAAGTTTTAAGTGAAACTTGGGCACACAGGCAATTCAAGTTTCCTTTAGCCGTTAAAAGGCTGAAAAATCATTCAGTTATGTAACGCCGAGTACGCAAGCACAATTCGGGTTAACATTGAGAAATTTGTAAGATCATTGGGAAATAGATGAGGCGGAAACACTTTGCACTTATAAGAAAAATAGATGACAGCATTCCGACAACTTTATTTCATTGATCTCAAAAGATGTTTACATAGATTTGAACTAAGTACAGAAGGGGACATAACTTGCTAGGTGTTCCCAGGCTTCCGCGATCCACTTGACCTTGTCGAAACTTTTCAGCAGCTTGAAGCGTGGTAGGGTTTTAGCCCCCAGCCAACTAAGAAATCTTTTTATGGCTGTGGCGGGAATCCGGCAATTCTGGGACATCTTTTTCATACGTATGCTCTAGATGTTCGAGATTGCTTTCATCTTTTCGGTTAACTTTATTCCTCTGCGAGAAACGATGAAACCCAGAAGTTTTCCTGAGGGACCCCGAATACGCACTTAGATGGATTCAACTTCATCTTGTAAGTGCGCAAATTTTCGAAAGTTTCTCGCAAATCCTCAAGGAGTGTATCTTTTTCCTTGGTTACGACAGCAATATCGTCCACGTAAACATGGACGTTTTTTCCAATCTGACTATGCAAACAACGTTGCATGCAACGCTGGTAGGTTGCACCTGCGTTCTTCAGGCCAAAAGGCATGGTTACGTAGTAATACGTCCCGTATGGGGTTATAAAATAAGTCTTGATTTGATCTTCCTTTTCATGCGTATTTGGTGGTACCCGGAGTATGCATCCAAAAAGCATAAAGCTCAGAGCCTGCAGTGGCGTCTATTATTTGATCGATTCGCGGCAGCGCAAACCTATCTTTCGGACATAACTTGTTTCAATCTGTGTAATCTATACACATTCTGAGGGCAGTTGTGTCTTTCTTCGGTACTAATACCGGATTTGCGGACCAGTCAGTATGGATTACTCCTTTGATGAATCCGCTGCTAAAAGCCGGATAATTTCCTTGCCAATAGCCTTCCGTCTTCTTCCGTCAAATCGACGGAGACCTTGTTTGAGGGTTTTGATCCGGGAATAACTTGAGTTGGTGCTCAGCAAGTTCCCTGGGTACGCTGGCATGTCAGCTGGACACCAGGCAAAATGTCCAGTTCTCACGGAGGAACTTGATGAGCTCGCCTTCCTATTTGTCGGTCATCCCAGTCCTACAACGACGAATTTTGTCGGATCTTTGGGATCTAGGATTACCTGTCTTGTATTCTCGGATGCCTTGAAGCTATCTGTTGGCTTCCGAGTTTCTTTTCTGCCGGCATTTCTTTCGGCGATACCGCCTTGGCTAACTCCTTCAGTTCTTTCTGAGCTATAACTCTTTGAGCGCAAAGGGCGTTTTGCTTTCCAACTCGTTTGCCAGCTTGAAATCACCGGCAATGGTGATTACTCCTCCTTTGGGTCCTGGCATCTTCAGCTTGTTGTAGATGTAGCAAGATCTTGCCATAAACTTGGCGAAAGCCGGACGTCCGAGTATTGCGTGATACACGCTCTCGAACGGCACAACTTCGAAGGATACTTTTTCCTGCCGGAAGTGATCTTTATCTCGAAGGTGACATCTAGGGAAATTTCTCCTAGGGATCGTGCTTGCCTGCCAGGAACGATGCCATGGAAGCGTATATTGCTGTAATTGAGCTGGGACTCGGATATCTTCAAGTGCTTCAGTGTATCCAGGTACATTATATTGATGCTGGATCCTCCGTCCATCAGCACTCTTCTTAGCCTAGTGTTTTGAACAATAGGGCTTACAACAAGAGCTTGTGTGCCGGGTTCGGGATATTTCCGGGATGATCTGACTGATCCCAGATTATCGGTGTGTTGGAATACTTCAAGAATTTTGGGGTTGCAGGAACAACCGCGTTTATTTCTCGAAGTGTCCTTTTGGCCACCTTTGCTGACGGGGTTGCTAGGAAGGTTAGCATTGCTTCTCCGTCAACTCTCGGAAATTTAGGTTCGCCTTTTCGCTGTTGTTCCTGGATTTTATCATCAGTGTCCGATTCACTGTCTTCTTTTTCAGCTTCTGGCTTTTGTTTGGCAGGTTTCCTCTTGAAACCCTTCCCTTTATTTCCGGATCCTGCATTGCCTTTCATATGCTTGTTTAGCCGGCATTGCGCGTTCGTGTGGGTTGGTTTCCCAAACTGAGAGTGGTGGACGCAGGGTTCCGACTTAATTCTCTCCCATTCCTCAGGAGTGTGTAATTGATGGGATCCGGACTGCGGCCTTTCCACTTGTTCCCTTTTTCTCCTCCAAAGGCTAAGTTAACCTCCTTGGGCTTTGTTGTTGACTCCGGAGTTCCTTTTTTATCAGAACGAGGTGTTTTCTTGGCCAGTATCAGTGACTCAATATTGCCTCCCTTGCTCTAATATCATCTTCGGCTGCAGCATGCTCATTAGCGGTTGTAAGCATAGATCCGAGATCTTTGTGCTTTTTAGAACCAACCATGAACGGTACAAGTCGGGTTTTAGGCCATTGACGAAAGCATGCATTGCTTGTACGTCAGTTACTCCAGAGCAACTATTCTTCATTGCAGTCCATCTGGAGATGAAATCCACGTATGGTTCGTCTTCAAATTGGGTGCAACGGTTCAGCTGGTTGATGCTATTTGGGCGTTTGTATGTTCCTCGAAAATGCTGAGTAAATACTCTCGCCATATCATCCCAACTGTCGACAGTTCTTGATGGTAAACCATTAATCCAATCTCTGGCTCCGTCTAGCAACATTAGGGGAAGAAACTTGACAGCTTCCAGGTCTGTCCCGTTGTTGATCTGGACGGCTGTGTAATAATCTGAAAGCCAGGTATCCGGGTTTGTACTGCCGGTATATTTTTGGTAGGTTGGACCAACTTTGGCGAAGCCAGAATGCAGGGTTATCCTTCGGATCCTGTCAGTAAAACACTTAGGACCAAAGTATAGATCATCCTTTTCTGCTCTGTCATATGTGCAGAATATCTCCCGGCTGAATGGACAGAAGGGGATCTGCTCCTTTCTTTTCCATTGTTGCGCGGACGCGTTTTTCCGAGGTTATCTCTATCTCTTCCGTTGTCACGCCCTCTGGGATTAGGTGGAGTCCTGCTCCTGTACCTTTCCTTATCTTTGGGCGGTGTCCGAGATCTTTCACGCCTGTGAGGTGTATCGTATCTTCCAGCTTTTTCAGCTGGGTTTCTCGGAGGTGGCATTATTTTGCCGTCATTCCGGTGTTTGTCTTCCCGATCGTGTGGTTTATATCCATCTTTCGGGAGATGAGGTCCGGTTCTAGACGCTGCATCCGGTTGTCGGGGTTTTTCTTGTCTTTTCTCGGATCCTCTTTTTTATCCGAATCTCGGGTTCTTCCGGTCCAGGTGCTCCAGCAGCGCAAGTAACAGTTTTGCAGAGGGCGGAATTATCATGCAGCCTCCCTGATCGCTCTTGTCCTCGCTGTTGCTGCTGTAATGCTTTTCTAGGAAAGCATACCCCTTGGAGTTTTTCCCCGTTGGAGTACAGATCATTGTTCAGGATGGCGAACGCCGCTTCCGCGTTTTCAGCTGCGGTTTTGTATATTGGTTCGCCCTTGGCATCTTTGCCGTTTAACTGCTTTTGCCAAGATGGGTTATAGAACCTTTCTTTCGGCGGCAGTTCTTCCGGTTTTGCAATTCGGGTAACCTCGTAGGTTTTAAGGCAGATCTATGCTTTCTCTGTACTCCTCAATTTCTTCCTTCATAATTTTGATGTCATTATGGGTTTGTTGGAGGTGTTGCCGAGATCTAAGCAGTTGTTGCTGTTGCCGTTGGAAAGCTTGTCTCCTGGCTTCCAGCATCTCAGGGGGTTATATTATTTTCTTTTGAAGTATCTTCTTCAACAAAGATACAGATATTTTTAAAATCAACTATGAGGCATCTTTCATATATCATGGATAGTGAACCCTATGTATAGCCTACCTATTCCACCATATAAGCATACTTGCATTTGGTAAGCTACATGATGGGTGTCTTGCTGAGTACATTCAAACGTACTCATATTGGTTTCGTCCCTGGTATTTACTTGCCAGACTTTGAGGAGGAGTCTCAGGAGGAGATAGGAGTAGTACTACGCTGATGGCTTTGCGAACTAGGATCGTCTCCCGGTCAGCCGCCTGTAGGTTAAGGCGTGACTTGGGCTCCACTACGTTGTGTGTGTTTTAGTCTTCCGTTGTGTGTGTTGTGTGCTTGCCCTGCGTGGCAGTGGTGTTAGACTTGGTCATGTGACCATGTTTCCTTGTGTAAGTCTTGTTGTAAACGTGTAATGGATGTTGTGTCTGAATGCCAACTTGATATGTCGTTCACGACTGGTGTGATCTGGGATCGTGAATGTATGCATATCAGAGGTCCTTGAACAGTGGTTCGGGGTCCTTACACCCCCCATGGCCGCGCCAGGGGGTGGTGTGGGAGCCCCCAGGCCTCCACCGCCTTTGCCCTTTCGCCTATATAATCAACCCAAGACGTAAACCCTAAAAGCATCCCACTTTTACCCGAGAAACACCCGAGGCTGCCGTCACCGTCATCCCGAGATCGGTAGGGTTCTGGAACTCTCCCCGGCACCCTGCCGGAGGGGGAAATCATCGCCGGAGGGGTCTACAACACCATGCCCTCCTCTGAAGTGATGCGTGAGTAGGTCATCCATGGACTACGGGTCCATAACAGTAGCTAGATGGTTGTCTTCTCCACTTTGTACCTCATGTTTAGATCTTGTGATCTGCCTACCATGATCAAGATCATCCTTATGTAATGCTACATGTTGTGTTTGCTAGGATCTCATGAATGTTGAATGCTATGTCTTCTGATTATCAATCTATCATGTTATCGTCATGTTCATGTTATTTATGATCTTGCATGCTCTCCTTTATTAGTAGATGCTCTGGCCAAGTAGATGCTAGTAACGCCAAGAGGGAGTATTTATGCTCGATAGTGGGTTCATGCCTCCTTTTCATATGTGCTCGAGTGAAAGAAACGTGACGGATGGAGGATGTGTTGTTTCCATTAGGGAGAAAATAACAATGCTTTGTCTAAGGATGATGTTATTGTTTACATTACGCACTTTGCTTACTGCGATTATCTGTTGCTTGCAGCTTAATACCCCACGTTTGTTCGGATGATATTCGGAGGGTGGATTTTTAGACATAGTTGCAGTTGGAAAATGGTCTATGTATCTTGTTGTAATGCCCGCATGAATCACATGGTAATCTTTATGTCTTGCATATGCACTATGGTGCAGCCTTCCTTTCTGTCAATTGCCCAACTGTAATTTGTTCACCACACATATTATTTATCTTTCTCAGAGAGACACCACTAGTGAACTGTGGACCCCGGTCCTTTTTCCTCATACTGATAAAACACCTACTGCTTTCATACTACTCTCATACTATTCCTACTGTTTTCCACACCATACATTTAACCTCTTTGTGTTCAGAAAAACCGGTGAGATTGACAACCTCACTGCTTCATTGGGATAGAGTGGTTTGATTGTGCTGTGTAGGTTCCACGTTGCTGCTGAACCGGTAGTGCGCCCTTCCACCTCAGCTGCATCAACCTTCAGATATTTCTTGTCCTCCTACTGGTCGATTCAACCTTGGTTTCTTTTCTGAGGGAAAACTTGCTGCTACACTCTTCACAACCTTTCTCTTGGGGTTTACCAACGAGGGCATTAAGGACATCAACAAGTTTTCTGGCGTCGTTGCCGGATAGGAATAGAATTTCTTCAAGGGGAGTCTCTCACTTCCAATCTCTTTACTTTGTTTTTGTATTGCTTAGTTTATTTTATTTTGTCGTGTTTGCTTCTCTTTATCAAAAACACACACAAAAAATAGTTCTTCTACTACCTGTAGTTATATTCCTGTTTTTAGTCTTGTTAAAATGACTACTCCTGAGAACACTAAGTTGTGTGACTTTACTAGCACCAACAACAATGATTGACTTAGCACACCTATTGCTCCACGTGCTCCTATTGTTGATTTTTATGAGATAAAACCTGCCCTGTTAAACCTTGTTATGAGAGAGCAATTTTCTTGTTTTAGTACTGATGATGCTGCTGCCCATCTTAATAATTTTGTTGAACTATGTGAGATGCTTAAATATAAATATGTAGATGGATATATTCTTAAACGGAAATGGTTTCCTTTCTGTTTGAGAGGAAAAGCTAAAGAATGGTTGTTGTCTTTGCCTAGAAATAGTATTGATTCTTGGACTAAGTGCAAAGATGCTTTCATTGGAAAATATTATGCTCCTGCTAAGATTATATATTTAAGAAGTAGCATTATGAATATTAAGAAACTTGATAATGAGCATGTTGCTAAAGCTTGGGAAAGAATGAAATCTTTAGTAAAGAATTGTCCCACTCATGGACTGACTACTTGGATGATCATCCAAACCTTTTATGCAGGTCTGAATTTTCCGTCAAGAAACCTTCTGGATTCAGCTGCTGGAGGAACCTTTATGTCCATGACCTTGGGGTCAGCAACAAAGCTTCTTGATAATATGATGGTAAATTATTCTGAGTGGCACACTGAGAGAGATACAACTGGTAAGAAGGTAAATTCTATTGAAGAAACTTCCTCTTTGAATGAAAGACTTGATGCTATTATGTCTATGCTTGTGAATGGCCATGCTTATATTGATCCAAATAATGTTCTTTATCCTCTTTGGTTTCTCAAGAAGAGCATGTTGATGTGAACTTCCTTAAAAATAATAATTTAAACACCAATGCTTATAGGATTAATTTTGGTAGCAACAATTATAGGCCATATCCTCCCAATAATAGCAATGCTTATGGTAATTCCTACAACAACAACAACAAAAATTGTACCCTTTGATCTTGAGAACATGCTTAAGAATTGTATTAGTACACAAACTGCTTTTAACAAATCTGTTGAGGAAAATTTTGGCAAAATTGATGTTCTTGCTTCTAATGTTGATAGTCTTGCTCTTGATGTTTATTTTCGGAAACTAAAGGTTATGCCTCATGATGTTAAAGAAAATAAAACTTTAAATTCTATCCAAATTCGAATTGATGATAATGTTAGAATGTTAGGTGAATTGCATGCTAGATGGAAAAAAGAAGATGAAATAGCTAGAATAATATAGCTAATGTTTTCACCATTGCCACCACTAGTAAAACTGAAGCTTCTCGTGCTATAAAACCTTCTACTATCAATGGTAAAGTAATTTGTGTTGGAAACACTCCCACTTTTGCTAGTAAAATTGCAAAACTGCCTGAAACTGCTAAAAATGTTCCTAATAAAAGTGCTGAAATTTTTAGAAACGTGGGAGACAATGGTCCCATTATATTTGATAAAAATGAACTTGACTTTGATTATTGCAACATAAATGAAGTGATTAAGTTCTTAAAAAATCTTGCTAGTTGTCCTAATGCTAGTGCTATGAATATGGCATTCACAAAACATATTACAAATGCTCTCGTGCAAATTAGAGAAAATGAATTAAGATGTGAAGCCTATATACCTAGGAAGCTAGATGATGGTTCGGAACCTATTATTAAAATTAAAGTGAATGATTTTAATTGCAATACTTTGTGTGATCTTGGTGCTAGTATCTCTTTTATGCCCAAGAAACTTTATGATATTCTTGATTTACCACCATTGGAACCTTGCTATTTGGATATTCGTCTTATTGATAATGTTAGAAAGAAACCTTTCGGGAGAGTAGATGATGTTATTATCATGGTTAATAATACTCTTTTCCCCATTGATTTTGTTTTCTTAAATATTTAATGCAATGCTTCTTGTCCAATTGTTTTGGGAAGACCTTTTCTTAGAACTGTTGGTTCGGTTATTGATATGAAGGAAGGGAATATTAAATTTCAGTTCCCACTCAAGAAAGGTATGGAACACTTTCCTAGAAAGAGAATTAAGTTGCCTTTTTATTCCATTATTCTAACAAGTTACAATTTGAATGCTTCTTCACTTGAAAATACTTGATTCCACTTTTCTGGGCCTAGCTAAAAGGCGTTACAGAAAAGCACTTCTTGGGAGATAACACATGGTTTTATTTTTGCTTTGTTTTTATCTGTTTTCTTTGATTCAAGTGGTTGTATACTTCTGTAGAAACTCCTTTGTATCTTTATTTTCATGTTTTAGTAGTGCCAAGTAAGGTTTCTGACGAGAGATGGAGTTGGTTTTCAGATTTCTGCGCGGGAAACAGATTTCTGCTGTCCACCGTAAAAAATCGTATAAATTCGTGGAAGATCCGAATGATCTGAAATTTTTTGTGCTTATTCCTCAGATAATTACGCAACTTTTTAGTTCTTTAAGTTTTTCGATCTGAGCAACGTAAGTGCCTCGAATGTTTTTATCTTGACAGACAGTTCTGGTTTTGACAGATTCTGCCATTTTTCTTGCATTTGCTCTTTTGCGATGTCAAGTGGATTCTTTGCTTCACGGAACATCAGTGGCTGTAGCTAATGTTTAAAAGTATCAATAGCACTTGTGCCATACAGAACCCATGGATTTTTCATTGTTTCACTGGCCCTCTAATGCGAATTACTGTTTGAGTGTGGTGTGAAGGAAGTTTTCAAGGGTCAAGAGAAGAGGTGGTATATGTGATCAAGAAGAGTGCAAGGTCAAAGCTTGGGATGCCCCCGTGGTTCATCCAAGAATATTTTTAGAAGACTCAAGCATCTAAGATTGGGATGCCCCCGTGGTTCATCCAAGAATATTTTTAGAAGACTCAAGCATCTAAGCTTGGGGGTGCCCAAGGCATCCCCTTCTTCATCAACTATATATCAGGGCACTTCTCGTGAAACTATATTTTTATTCGGTCACATCATATGAAGTTTACTTGGAGCGTCTGTTTATTTTTCTTTGTTTTTCTTTGGTTTTCCTTGCTGAAATAATATAGTTGGATCCTAGAATTCTTTTTTTGGGAGAGAGACACGCTCCGCTTTTTCGTTTGAATACTTTCTATGCTAGTATTCTTAGTTTTCTTCTAGCTGCTGCAATAAATTCCTGTTTAGCTCTCATTTTCATTGCATCTCTTATTCAGAGTTGTTAGTTTTTGAAGTGTTATGTAAGTCCTCTAATTCTTGCTTGCTGTAGAATTTATAGAGTTTTTTTTAAAGCATGATTTGTATGGTGCTCGTTGGGAAAAGAAACTGCTGCTTGCGGTAGAATTTTTAACGGTGCAAGTAGAAACTTGTATAGACTATGGCTACAACTTTTACATATCATGCTACATGTTATTTTAGTTTTTAAGGCTTGTGGTTATTGAGTATCATGATTAGCCTCAAATAGCTGAGAGTGTTTAATGTGCCATTGAAAGAATCATGAGTTGTTCTTGTCATATTGAAGCATAAATTTGTGGTGTTCTCCTTTGAATGTTTTATTTCGTTAACTTGGCGCATGCTCACACAATGTTTATGACTATGAACCAGTCATTAATAGCCTCCATGATCATTTAGTTTTTGAACTTGTGGTACCACTTATGCTTTGATTAATGATTTTTATGTCGCTATGCATGATTATGGCTCTTATGCTCTCTTGATTTGTCGCTCCTAGTCTTTTGCTAGCCTCCACCTGTACTGAGTATGAGCTCTACTCGTGCATCCAACTCCCTAAAACCAAAGTATTCCCATTGTGTCCACCATACCTACCTATATGTGGTATTTAACCGCCACTCCAAAGTAAATTGCTCATGTGTTACCTTTAAAACTTTCAAAATTACTCTTGTTTTAGCTCATGAGGATGTAAATAGAGAATATTTATCTCACTTGTTAATTGGACTTTCACACCCTGGACTAGTGGCTTCATCCGCTTAACCAATGATAGAAGAGCTGGCAGCGGGGTTCCTGGCCCCAAATTAATAACACAAATTATCTTCACTATTTTTGCCCATGATTTATCAGTCAAACCATAATTGTGTAAACAAAAGAGAAAGGGGATGACCTTCTACCTAGATGCGACCTTCTATGGGAGCCGCTCTTGTGAAGTCTAGTTGGCTTGTGACGTACTGTATCTGTTTACCATTCGTTGACATAAGCATACACCTCTCTTAAAATATAGACACTCCTCCACGACATGTGATTGTTGGCAGGCACCCGAGGATTCAGTTAGCCATGGTTTGTGAAAGATGGTTGGGAGGAGTATCAAGTTTTTATACCTCTGTTTAATAAAATAAGAGCTCTAGCACATGTGTGATCCATGTTTCCCTCTGCGAAGGGCCTTTGTTTTACTTTTATGTCGAGTCTCCATCTTCTAACTTTATGCACAATTGTGAGAGCATTTTTGCCATTCTGTGTTTTATGTGCATTTGTCCCAGAAACATTATTACATGATTCATGACGTGTTATTGCTAGTTCTCTAATTATTTGTTCTAGTCTTCCTCGTGAACTTTGAACGTATCCTGGCATTTATGTTTTGCCCCACTCTTAAGGACTAGCGAAATATCACTTTGACATGCTTTATTTATACTTGAAACAAACGTATATCTTTCTTTGCATTGTTATTCATGATATTTTATTTGACTTGCTTCTTATGATGCAAAGTGATTACTAAAAGTTTTATTTATCATGCTTGTGTTGAAGTTCTATGATCTCAGCTTACTTATGCTTTTACATTATTGATGATCAAGTTTATGTTGGTAGCATGTCACCTAAAAAATTATTGTGTTTTTATTGTTTACCTACTCGTACGTCATAAACGTATCCTTAATTTCTGATGTTCCATGTTGTTTTCTTATTGTTTCCCACATGTTTGCTATACACTTTATGTCATTTTTATCAATTTTCCGTACTAACCTATTGACAAGATGCCACAGAGTCAGTTCCCTGTTTTCTATTGTTTTTAGTTTCAGAAAAGTTGTTTTGGAAATATTCTCGGAATGGGAAAATTCGAAGCCCGGAAGTCTTAGAAATCCCGGAGGTTCCACGGAGTCCCGAAGAGACCCGGAGGGGGGCCTCAGGGGGCCCACACCATAGGGTGGCGCCCCCCTTGGCCACTCCAAGGGGTGGTGTGGGGCCCTCAGGCCTCCACCGCCTTTGCCCTTTCGCCTATATAATCCCCCGAGACGTAAACCCTAAAAGGATCCCACTTTTACCCGAGAAACACCTGAAGCCGCCGTCACCATCATCCCGAGATCGGGAGGTAACTGGAGCTCTCCCCGGCACCCTGCCAGGAGGCGAATTCATCACCGGAGGGGTCTACACCACCATGCCCTCCTCCGACGTGATGCGTGAGTAGTTCATCCCTGGACTACGGGTCCATAGCAGTATCTAGATGCTTGTCTTCTCCACTTTGTACCTCATGTTTAGATCTCGTGAGCTGCCCTATATGATTGAGATCATCTTTATGTAATGCTACATGTTGTGTTTGCTAGGATCTGATGAATCTTGAATGCTATGTCTTATGATTATCAATCTATCATGTTATCTTCATGCATAAGTTATTTATGATCTTGCATGCTCTCCGTTATTAGTATATGCTCTGGCCAAGTAGATGCTAGTAACTCCAAGAGGGAGTATTTATGCTCGATAGTGGGTTCATGCCTCCTTTTCATCTGTGCTCGAGTGACAGAAACGTGACGGGTGGAGGATGTGTTGTTGCCATTAGGGAGAAAACAACAATGCTTTGTCTAAGTATGATGTTATTGTTTACATTACACACTTTGCTTATTGCGATTATCTGTTGCTTGCAACTTAATACCCAACGTTGGTTCGGATGATATTCGGATGGTGGATTTTTAGTCATAGATGTAGTTGGATAACGGTCTATGTATCTTGTTGTAATGCCCGCATGAATCACATGGTAATCTTTATGTCTTGCAAATGCACTATGGTGCAGCCTTCATTTCTATCAATTGCCCAGCTGTAGTTTGTTCACCACACATGTTATTTATCTTTCTCAGAGAGACACCACTGGTGAACTGCTTTCATACTGCTCTCATACTGTTCCTATTATTTTCCTACTGTTTTCCACACTATACGTTTAACCTCTTTGTGTTCAGCAAAACCGGTGAGTTGACAACCTCACTGCTTCGTTGGGACAGAGTGATTTGATTTTATTGTGTAGGTTCCAAGTTGCTGCTGAACCGGTAGTGCGCCCTGCCACCTCAGCTGCATCAACCTTTAGAGATTGCTTGTCCTCCTACTGGTCGATTCAACCTTGGTTTCTTTTCTGAGGGAAAATTTGCTGCTACACTCTTCACAACCTTTCTCTTGGGGTTTATCAACGAGGTCATTAAGACCATCAGGAGCTGCTAGAGAAGAATGGGAGAGTTGCCGAAGGCGTAAAAATTCTATGCGGTCGGAAGAGAGACATTATGGACCAGGAGGAGCCACAAGTAACGATATGAGAACTACCCGAAAACATATCTCGTGCGTCGGGGCTTGTGGTGCACATTGTGTTAATTTTAGGGTTTTCGTGGAGCAAAGCCTCTCCACGTCTTTCTTTATATAATGATCAGCAATTACAGTTTACATACGTACAAATACGTGTACAGGAAAACATGACACACTAGACCTATTTTAACACTTCCCCTCAATCTAAACTTCTACTCTGTACAAGGTTTAGATTGGTAGTAAAACGGTCTAGCATTTATCGAGTGGTTGGTTTTGTGAACACATCAGCTAGCTGATTATTGGAAGAAATAAACCTGATCTCAAGCACTCCATAGGCAACACGTTCACGCACAAAATGGAAATCGATCTCAATGTGCTTAGTACGCGCATGGAAAACTGGGTTAGCGGTCAGGTACGTGGCTCCTAAATTATCACACCATAGAATGGGGACACGCTGCTGTGAAACACAAAGCTCCTTGAGTAGTGACTCTAGCCAAATGGCTTTAGCAGCTCCATTTGCCAAAGCTTTGTACTCGGCCTCGGTACTGGATCTCCACACTGTCAGTTGTATCTTTGAACTCCACAAACTGAGGTTCGGTCCAACAAAGATAGCAAAACCTCATGTAGATCAACGATCGTCAGGGCACCCTGCCCAATCTGCATGAGTAAAAATACTAACGCTAGTGGAGACAGCCTTCCAAAACTTCAGTCTTGTGTGCAATGTTCCTTTTACATAGCGCAAAATACGCTTAAGTGCTTCTCAATGAACATCAGTGGTCTGCGAAAGGAACTGGTATACCTTGTTCACTGCAAACGAATACGGGCGGGTGAGTGTCAGAACTGCAGTCCACCAACAACATTGCGATACAGGAAAAAATCATCGGTACTAAGAGGTTTTCCAGACACTAGTGCAAGCCGATCCGATGTAGACAATGGTGTGGAAGTGAGCTTACAATTCTCCATACTCACACGGTGCAAAAGATCCAAAGCATAATTCTGTTGAGTCAATGTCACCCCCCCTGAATTGTACGACGCTTCTAAGCCAAGAAAATACTCGAACGGCCCTAGGTCCTTGATAGGAAAACTGGCCGCAAGGGAGCGAACAAGACCATCAATAGCTCCCTGAGAAGATCCTGCAATGACGATATCATCCAAATAGACGAGCATAGAGATCTGAACATCATGCTGAAAGAATAAAAAAGGGACGTGTCGGATTTGGAGGAGACAAAACCCAGCTCGAGAAGAAGTGTACTGAGCCGATCATACCACGCACGAGGGGACTGTTTGAGACCATAGGGAGCCCGATGCAACTTGCACACGTGTGAGGGATACCGAGCATCCTCAAACCCATGCAGCTGCTGCATATAACATCCTCAGACAGATAACCGTGAAGGAACGCATTGCTGACATCAATCTGTCAAAAACTCCATCCTCGAGACACTGCAAGAGAAAGAACCAGACGAACTATAGTCGGCTTGACAACCGGACTGAAAGTGTCTCCGTAGTCAATGCCAAGCAACTGTGTGAAACCACGGGCGACAAGACGTACCTTATACTTATCAATAGAGCCATCTGGATGATGCTTGGTCTTGAATATTCACTTACTCCCATAATGTTAACCCCTAGCGAACAAGGCACAAGAACCCATGTCTTTGTGTGATGAAGGGCAGCAAGCTCATCAGTCATTGCTGCACGTCAGGCAGTCTCACGGAAAGCATCGTGATGAGAGACAGACATCGCAAGAAACACGCGCCGGCGAGGATCATAACGCACGGTCCCATCATTAGGCACCAGCTCACGCCTGGTATTATCTCGGGTGCGCGTGACCATAGTGTGGCCAGGAGCAGCTAGGGGCGTCACGGTCGAGGAGGCAGAGGTACCCTCTACAGAAGGCGACACGAGTTGATCATCCGGCGTCGGTGGAGCTCGACATCCGCCTACACCCGAACTGCACCAGGAGAAAAAGCCAAGGATGGGACGGGTGAGGCGTCCGCAGAGGCGCAAGGCAAACGGGCCAACGATGGGCCGTGGGAGGCGTATTTGCGCCATGCACGTCGATCACTGGAGCAGGACAGACGTTGCGTGTGGTCGAGAAGCATCACGCGCGACTGGAGGTTCCTGCACAAGAGGAAAACTGCCTGAAACAGGCGAGTTAGTAGACAAATAGGACATATTTACTCATATTGTCACATGTAGCTGATTCATTGGAAGGGAATTAAAGCGCATCGGCCAAAGTAGAGACATCTACGGTGACACCAGGGGTGGATTAGGGAAACACAGACTTGTCGAAAACAACATAACGAGAGATGTATATACGTCTCGTGGAATGATCCAAGCACTTGTATCCCTTATACATCGGGCTATACCCTAAGAGCACGCACATGGTGGAGCGGAAAGCAAGCTTATGTGTGTTATATTTGCGCAAACTGGGCCAGCACACACAGCCAAACGTGCGGAGGAAGGTGTAATCGGGTTTCATCTTGAGAAGACGATACATGGGTGTATTCGGTTGAATAACATGTGCGGGCATGCGATTAATGAGGTAACACGCAGCAAGAAACGCTTAATCCCAAAAACGCAATGGAAGAGAAAAATGAGCCGGTAAAGCAAGACCTTTTTCTACGAGATGACGGTGTTTGCGTTCAGCAACCCCGTTTTGCTGAGATGTATGTGGGCAGGACACATGGTGAGAGATCCTAGTGCACTAAATATAACGGTGCAATTTCTGGTGCTCGCCACCCCAATCCGACTGAACGGCTATAATTTTAGTGTGAAGAAGACACTCAACCTGAGCCTGAAAAGCATAAAACATTTGCTCAACATCAGACTTGTGCTTGAGGAGATATATCCAAGAAAAACGGGAGTAATCATCGACAAAGCTAACATAATACTTATAACCTCCAGAATAAGCAATAGCAGGCCCCCAAACATCAGAATGGATTAACTCAAGGGACATAGTAGAAACACGATGAGATAATTTATATTGAAATTGTCGACTCTTAGCACGCTGACAAGCATCACAAACTGAAGTCTGGCTCTCGAAGAACACATTAAATCATTACTTCTAAGAACGTTTCGGATTATATTATTTGGGGGATTACCGAGACGCTGGTGCCACTGGGACGAGGTGGTCTGATGCTGGAAGACGCTTGGCGAGTGGAGGATGATGATGCGTGACTAAGTGCGATGGGGTAGAGACCGCCATGACCTCTACCGCAAAGAAGAATTTTCTTCGTGGCCTTGTCCTTAACAAGGAAAAGGAAACGATGAAATTCCACAAAAACATCATTGTCGGTGACAAGATGATAAACAGAAAGAAGGTGTTGATTAGTATGTGGAACATGAACCGGCTAAATTGGAATGACCAATATCCGAAATAGACAAACCTGCATCATTGGCCACTTGCATTTGATCCTTCCCACCATAGCGCTCGTGGAAGTGGAGACGTTCGAGATCACTCTCAGGTAGTCCGTTGCACCGGAGTTCATGACCCAGTGCGGCGGCTCATGCACGGAGGAGGAGGTGGACACGGAGTTGGCGGCGCAGTTGTCATGATCGTAGCGACTGCGACAATTGTCCGCCTCGTGCCCCAAGTTTTTGCAGATTTGACACGTGGGGCGCCAGTGCCGGTTGTGACCATTGCGGCCACCGTTTTCTCTGCCATTGCGGCCATTGATGCCACTGTCTGTTGCGTCCTGGGGCGCCACCACCCTGGCCTTGGCCGTAGCCACCTTGACCATGGCCATAGCCGCCTGGTCCTTGCTAGAAGGGACGGCCAGCAGGGCGACCGCCACTAGAGCGTCCAGAGTCATACCCATGGCCCGGGTTAGTGTTGTAGACCGGCCACGATGCAGTGTTGGCGGAGGATTGCCAATCCTCGACCTCCGATTGCTGCTGATGTATGGCCTCGTAGTGAAGGACACTCAAGTAAAACGCGGTCAACGTGATAGGCACGCCCGCGAAGTTCATCGAAGCAGCAATTGGGTTGAACACCGAGCCAAGCCCAGTCAGCATGTAATCAATGATCTCGTCATCGCGAAGAGGAGAGCCATCGGCGGCCATGGCGTCAGCAAGCGCCTTCACCTTCTTCATGTACTCGCCAGCGGGCTTGTCTCCCTTCCTTAGCGCCTAAATTTGACGCTGGAGATTACGAATGCCAGCGCTTTTTTCCGCGGCGAACATGGCGTGCACAGTTGTCCATGCATCAGCAGCCGTCTTGCAGCCGATCAACTGGGCGAAGATCTCCACGTGCATCAAACCGAGGAGGTGCCTGGGGACCTTCTGATCAAGGGTCCACCACTGCTCATACTCGGGATGGGACACGGTCCGAGCAGCGTCGCCGGTGCCTGTCGTCACGGTCGGCTCCGGCGCCTTTGCCGGGCCATCAAGGAAGCCGTCACGGCATACTCCGGCGAAGTTGGGGAGGGTGAGAACCCTCCACAGCATGACGTTGTTGCGGTCCAGAGAGACCGCGATGGGCGCCGATGCCGAAGGTGGAGCGATGGTTGGGTCTTTGGGGCGGACACAGAGAGGGTGCGCACGGAGCTGGTCGATATCGTGGCGGCAGCGAGAGAACGCTACGACGGTGGAGAGAGAGGCGACGACAGTGATGAAGATGATGAGGGAGGTCAGTGTCCTCAAAACTGCACCATGATTAGGAAGCTCTGATACCATTGAATTATTGCACTAACCAATTATCCCAAAAGTCCGAACTGATGGAAAGGGCTACGTAATGCATTATATTCTTGACACTCCCCCTCACGTCTAGGCCGGTGGGTTTTTTCTTTACGGGTCTAAGACGCGGATTTGACTTCGTATCTAGCGCGTGGATTTTAGGGTGTCGGCAGATATTTAATTAAATATTGCGTTGGCCAATGTTTGAACTCGAGACCTCTACCTCTGATACCAAGTTAATTTTAGGGTTTCCGTGGGGCAAAGCCTTTCCACGTCTTTATAATTATCAGCAATTACATTTTACATCCGTACAAATATGTGGACAGGAAAACATGACACGCTAGACCTATTTTAACACGCGGCACCCATTATATATCCTTGTACAAGTTCCCAAGGTTTCTGGAAATTTATATAGCATTCATGTGGCATGTTTATGTCATTCCACAAAACTTATACTAGAAATGTAATTATTTGATTTTCTGGTCATGGTGATAAAAACTGCATTGTAAATTACATGCCAATTGCGCTTAGATCGTACATGTGCTTAGAGATTAAAATTTTGATTTCTGTTTTTTCTCAGAAGTGTATGTACATGATGTGTGTCTGTTCTCACGGAAAGTAGATTTTTTTTCTGGACGCATACACCATGCGTAATAGGAGTTGGGCCACCACAAGTCTCTGTGGTAACTATATATATATATACCAGCTCGGGAGACCTATTATTATAAGATTCCATGTGAAGAAGTGTTTTATTCGGAGGTTAACAGAACGGAATGAGAGTTTTCCTGCCTGAATTCACACTACTACAACGAAGAATGACAAAAAAAAAAAGGACAACCAAAAGGACACACATGTCAATTAGCTGCCTACCGTGCCTAGCTAGCGTACTACCTAGCTACATGCACTTGCATGGTGGATGATGCATGTTAATTAACTCCAGCAGCCAACGACCTAGCAGCGACGGGCATCAATGGCTCAATCAATCCGGCATGTGCATCGCTCCCTATTTATACCCTCCAAACCATACCCTTTCCTCCACACCATCACAGTAGCCACACACACTCATCTGATCACCTGCTAGCTAGCTTAGCTTAGCTTACCGCTTTCCAGAGATCGATGGCTCTCAACGGCAAGGCTACGGTGGCCGTGGCTGTCATGGCGGCAGCGGTGCTGATGATGCTTGCTGGCGAGGCGTCGGCGCTGACCTGCGGGCAGGTGGACTCCAAGCTGGCGCCGTGCGTGGCGTACGCGACGGGGAAGGCGCCGTCGATCAGCGCGGCCTGCTGCAGCGGCGTGCGGGGACTGAACGACCTGGCCAAGAGCAGCGCGGACAAGAAGACGGCCTGCACCTGCCTCAAGAGCCTCGCCGGCAGCATCAAGTCGATCAACATGGGCAAGGTCTCCGGCGTGCCCGGCAAGTGCGGCGTCAGCGTCCCCTTCCCCATCAGCATGTCCACCGACTGCAACAAGTACGTGTATTCCTGTTGAATTTCATTATTTCTGCAGATTTCAACAAAATCAGTGCACTCTACTGTTCTTTTTAAGTGGTAATACATGTATTCGTGTTCACGATAGTTTTGCAATGTTCTCCTCTGATGCATATAATCTTTTTCATACTGCAGGGTCCACTAAGATCATCGCCGACCTAGCTACATGCATGCATGGCATGCACGCGCGTATGGAGATTGATGGAGTGATTTAAGATGATTAAGATGCAGCTAGAAAAGTACTAAAATAAAAGCCGCATGTCCCATGCAGGTTGCTCTCTTTATTGCCCGTATATTTATCTTCTATCTTGCACGCCCTCGATGTGCAAATATATATTTGTGTATGCTAGTTTTCAATTCTGCCTACTGCGCCCACATGCGCGTAGTACGTGTGTGAGTGATGTGTCAGCTGCTTGCTACTCTAGCCGATCTGTACGTGTGGCCTGGTTGTCTGACCTACTTGTTCAGACAATCAATTTATAATCAGAAATTATTGTGTGAGATTTATTGTGTTGATTATTCAGTTGGGTCTGCGTGATCCAGATGATATGTTATTGCATGAACACATGTAGACATGTAGTTATTGTGATAGCAACTTGCAGTGGAGCACGCATGTGTAATTCGTTCCTACTTAGTAAAAAGGCTTATATTAATTTAGTAGTTGATGGTGAGTTTACCATTTCACCATTTTTCCTTCATATAATATACATGTTTGACGACATAAATAAACGAATGCAATCACCCTTACCTGACGAATTACCACTCATGCAAAAGCCATCCAAAAGCAAATACAGTGCGTTGCCACAGACTAACTACTATATATGCAGATAAGAAATTTGGTATTTCAAATTTGCACAATACGAATCAAAAAGTTGGCTTCCATCTTTTGGCTCCAGGAACCCATCATGTTCAGAGATTGTAGCACACACTAAAACATGGACCTCTTGATATTAGAGACACATCTAGCCTTCCTCTAGCCTCCCTCTAGCCTTTCCGCCGTCGGCTACTCCGGCCCCGGCGGCCACCCTTCCCGGCGGTTGCCACTTCGGCACCGCCGGCCACCGCAACCCCTTTCCATGGCTAGCAGCCTCATGCTCTCCGGGTCGGGTTCCCTTGGCTCCTCTGGCCAGTCGCGCTCCGCGGCCCCTTCACCCCTGCCGCCCCCGCCCCCTGTTCGGCGTCTCCGGTCGCTGGTCGTCGCCCCCGCCCCCCTCCCCCTCCGCCGCCTCGTGGGCCTGCCTGGGCGCGTGTCGAGAGTCGCCGTGCCCGCAAGGAGCGCCGCCGCCGTGAAGGACGCAGGCCCCCCTCCCCCAAGCCGACCTGCCGGACTTGGGGAATCCGGCCGGTCCCGCCGCCGCTCCGGGGGGTCTGCTACAACTATTTGCAGCCCGGCCATGTCTCCGCTAAGTGCGAAAATGACACGGTCTGTTTCCTGTGCGGCTCGGCGGACCACGAGTCCTGGTAGTGCACGGCGTCGCGGCGCGGCGCGTCTCGCCCGCGCAGCCCGTCTGATGTCGCTGCCCCTCCTGCGCCGACGCGGCGCAGACTGGCCTCCCCCCGCGTGCTCACCATCGTGCTCCTCTGCCCCCGCCTCCCCCCCTCCGGCGCGTGTGGGTGCGGACCGTGGGGTGGCTCGTGGTCCGGGTGGCGTAAGATCCCCTCCGTCGGCGCGCGGTGACTGGTCGGCTCAAGCGGGCTCCTCGGTGTCGTCTCGGGCTCCTCTGGTCCCGATGGCGGCGCCGCCGGACGAGGAGGTGGAGGTCTGCGTCCTGGCTCCCTCCGAAGGCATGGTGGCGCTTGAGGAGGAGTATCGGAGGGCGGTGGTGGTGATGATTACTGGTGACCGGCCTGAGGTCGATTTGGCGGATGCAGCGGCGGCCATCCACGCTGAGTTGGATCTGGATGAGTACGATTTCTCCATTAGGCCTTTTGGGCCAGCAGATTTTCTCATCATCTGCGCCGCGATGGAGGTCCGGGAGCGGATCGTTCGTGCACGTGCCGTGCCTGGCCCCTGGTTCTCGCTGGCGTTCCGACCGTGGATTCGTCAGGACCAAGCCGAACTTGTCGAGGCTCCCTTCCTTGCTTCTGTGGACATCCTCGGGATTCCGGCGCACGCCTGGGAGCTGCGCACTGCGCAAGCTCTCCGGATCAAGGCAGGCTGGATTGAGCAGGTGGAGGCTCCGACGTTCTACTGACACGACATGTCGCGGTTCTCTGTGCGGATGTGAACGCACTCCCCGGCGGCGATTCCAGCGCGGAAGTGGCTTGATGTGCTCGAGCCGGACGGTAGCCCCTGCCTCACCATCCATCGTGGGGTGCTGCCGACTGGCCACAACAAGGCGCTGTGATACCCCATTCGCTTCGTCGTCAGAGGCGTTGAGGATCGTCGGGGCTCTCCGTCGTCACCGCCTCCTCCTCCCTCGCCGGATAGCTCCAATGGTGCTGGTGGGGAAGATGTCCACATGATGTACCCCCCCCCCCCGGCGCTGCTGGGGGCCCTGGCTTGGCTGGCGAGGGTGCTCACTCACCTAGCGGCGAGTCGGTCACTGGCCCCCGACGGGATACCCCCCCCCCAGGCACCGTGCGCATGGGCTGATGTGTTCTCCTGTGGTGACGGCGGCGCTCTCGCCGGAGCAAGTTGGCTCGGCCCCTGGTGGCGGCGGCGCGCTGGCTGTCTCGGCCGGGTCCGAGGCTGGAAAGTGGTCTTCGGTGCACAGCAAAAGCAGTGCCCGCTGTCAGCCGGCGCTGCAAAAGCAGGTTGCGCTACAAAAGCAGTTGGCAGGGGAGTTGGTGGGGCGTGGACCGGTGCTTTCCGCCCCGCCCAAAACGGCTGGTGTTCAAATTTCATCCTCAGTGCAATCTCAGCCTCCCATCACGGTTCTCCGCCGGCAGTGCTCGCCGTGTGTCACTGTTCCGGAGAATCGCTAGGACCAGGTCCTCTCTGCGCCTGCCGGGGACCGCCGCGTGGCTTGCTCTGTTTCGCCCCCATAGTATCTGTCGGCGTCTGCCCCCGGTCTGGCCCCTTTCGCGTTGATGATTGGCGACGTGTCGTGTGGCTCTGTCTCTGCTGGAATGCAGGAGGGCTGCGCCTCTGATCTTCCTCGGGATCTGCGGCCGTGCTTGGGATCTCCGCTCAGGTGCTCTGCCGCGGTCTCGCTCAGCCCTACCACTTCGGAGAAGTTTCCTTCTGGCCACGTGGAAGGGCAGTGCAACCTCGCCTCCCCTTTGGCCCAAGCACCGTCAACTCCTGCTGGGCCTTCTCTTGGGCCGCCTCCGTCTCCGGCCTGCGTTGCTAGCCAGGCTCGTGGCTCTCTCAGGCCCGCGGCGGCTATCTTCAAAACTCCCGCGCGCACTCGGCCAGACCTCTCTTCTGATCCTGCACAGCTCGAGGACCTGATCAAGCAAATAAAGGCTCACATCGATTCCCCTCTATTGCCGCTCCCGGATGTTCAAGCATTCAAGGCGCTGGTACAAGTTCATCCCGGAAAGTGAGAAGAGACGGAGCTCCCGTCTTGCCGCCAAAGCCAAGACCCGCCCCGCCTCTGCGGTGAAACGTTCGCAACAATTGCTCATGGAGCAGCTTGGCATCTCTAAGCCCTCTGAAGGAATCATCGATGAGCATCTGGCGCAATATACCGCTTACTTCTCTGGCCCAATGACTACGGCGCAAGTCCAAGCACTGGCTTCTCTCTTCGGGCTCTCTGTCCCCCCCCCCCTCAGGCTGTTTGCACTATCGCGGCTTAGGCCCTGGCTTTGCTTCTTGTGCAGGCATTGATAATGGAGTACATCAACCATTCTATTGCCGTGTGGAACATTAGAGGGCTGAATGATAGCTGTAGGCATCTAAAGGCGCGGGCACTTGCGGATGATTCCAATGCCACCGTCATCTGTCTCGTAGAGACCAAACTTGAGCATGTTGATTGTTTTATCTTAATGAAAATTCTTGGTCCCCGCTCCGATGGCTTTGTCTTCCTTCCTGCAGTGGGTACGGCGGGTGGCATTTTACTGGCTTGGCAATCTGCCCTCGTCACGGTTTCTTACCCTCGGGTGAATGATTTCTCGGTGACGGCCTTCCTTGAGTTTGCGGATGGTGGGGATTTGTGGCACACCACGGTCTATGGACCTACGCGGGACGACCTTAAACCCTCCTTCCTCGATGAATTGAGAGAAATTCGCAATACTTGTAACGGCATGTGGACTGTGGCGGGCGATTTTAACCTCATTGTGGATGCCGCGGATAAGAATAAAGGGCTCCTCAATCGCAGGATGATGGGGCGCTTCCGACGGCTGCTAAATGAACTTGAACTCAGCGAAGCACCCCTCGTTGGCAGATGTTTCACCTGGTCTAATGAACGTGCATCTCCAACACTTGTCAAGCTGGATAGATGGTTCCACTCCTCGGATTGGGACGCGGCCTTCCGCAACAGTCTTCTCCAAGCTCTCTCCTCGAGCATCTCTGACCACTGCCCTCTTCAAATGTCTACCAATGTTAGCTTCCACAATAAGAGGAGGTTCCACTTCGAGTGCTTTTGAACAAAAATGCCCGGTTTCCTCTATGCAGTGTCAACTGCCTGGGAAGTGCCCACTTCGGATGGCGACCCACTGCTCTCCATCGCCTCCAAGCTGCGGAACACCGCGAAGGCTCTCTCTGCTTGGAGCCATAGGAGGGTTGGCAATGTCAAACGTCAACGACTCCTTGCCAAGGAAATTGTCCTACGGCTCAAGGCGGCGCAAGACTTGTGGGTTCTCTCGTTCGAGGAGGAATGGCTACGGAAAGAACTTAAGCAGAAGATTCTTGGGCTCTCCTCGCTACAGCGTACCATTGCACGCCAACGATCCCGGGTGCTGTGGATGCGTGACGGTGATGCAAATACTTCGTACTTTCACATTTGTGCGAGCAATAGGCGGCAGAGGTCTCACATCTTCAAGCTTAGGGACGGTGACCTTGAGGCAGTCTCTCAGGAGAGCATGAACGAGATGAGCACAAAGTTCTTTAAGAACGTTTTAGGGGTTGAACGGGCCAGAGATCATGCACTTAACTTGCAGGCCCTCGAGTTCCCTGATGTGGACCTGACGGCGCTTGATCTGGACTTCTCGGAGGCTGAAATTTGGGGGGCCATCAAGGTGCTCCCTCCGGACAAAGAACCTGGCCCAGACGGTTTTTCTATACGTTTCTATCAGGCGTGCTGGCACATTATCAAAGCGGATATCCTTGCTGCGTTTCATCACCTCACGACATTGGACTGTCGCAGTTTTCGGGCGCTGAATTCAGCCTATGTTACTTTGCTGCCAAAGAAAGTGGGAGCAACAGATATTGCCGATTTCAGGCCCATAAGCCTACTCCACTGTTTTGCCAATATTTTCTCGAAAATGCTTTCCTTGCGCATTGCCCCAAAATTATCCGATCTTATTGCGGTGAACCAAAGCGCATTTATCAAAGGACGGACTATCCAGGACAATTTCATGTTTGTCAGTAAGGCCCTCAAAACCTTCCATTGCCGCCGGGTACCTACTCTCTTCCTGAAGCTTGACATCGCTCGTGCTTTTGATGTTGTCTCCTGGCCCTTCTTGTTTGAGGTTTTGCCTCGCCGTGGCTTCGGGCCAAGATTCTGTTTTTGGTTCGCCACTTGCCTGTCTACTGCCAGCACGCGCGTCTTGTTTAATGGCTTTCCGGGAACTCAAATTTTTCATGCAAGGAGTCTTCACCAGGGTGACTCTATCTCTCCGCAGCTCTTCATCCTCGTCATTGACGTTTTGTCGTCCATCTTTCAGAAAGCAGAAGCGGAGGGCATTTTCCAGTCTTTGAACCCATGGGGTGTGCACCACCGGCTGTCAGTTTACGCGGACGACGTTGCCCTTTTTGTCAAACCTCTCGGCTGCGAGTTGGTGGCGGTCAGGCAGCTGCTAGCTTTCTTTGGGGAGGCCTCCGGTCTTCATACCAACCTTGCTAAGAGCGCCGTCATCCCAGTTCGTTGTGATGAGATTGATCTTGCCACGATCCTGCCGTCCTTCCCCTGCTGCCTGGCTGGTTTCCCTTGCAAATACTTGGGCCTTCCCCTCTCACCGAAGGCGCTCAGAAGAAGTGACTGGCAGCCTCTCCTGGATGCTCTCGCAAATAAGCTCGCTACCTGGAGAGTGGCCATGCTGACGGATGGTGGCCGCCTAGTTCTGAGCACATCGGTCCTTATGACAATGTCCATCTACCACATGCTCTCGATGGACCTCCCTCCTTGGGTCATCAAGCGAATCAATAAGATTTGCCGCTGTTTCTTCTGGAAAGGGGCAGAGGACATGCAAAACGGTCGTTGCAAAGTGGCTTGGGATCTTGTCTGTAAACCTAAAGCCCTGGGCGGCTTGGGGATTCTTAACCTGCGTCCCCTTAATGATGCCTTGCGGATCCGTTGGAGGTGGCTTGAACGTGTGGGTCCTCTACGTTCCTGGAGCGGGATGGACATCACCCTCTCCCCCGAGGCCGAAGAAATGTTCCAAACCGCTACTGCCTTCTCCGTCGGAAACGAGACGCTGATGACTCCCAAGTGCAGGAGATCAATTATAGTACCTTTCGATAAGTATTTGAGTGTCGAACCGACGAGGAGCTGAAGGTAAGCTATCTATTCTCTAAAGCCCTATAACCCTCTTATATGGCTGTTTATGCAAAGCAATAAGTTTGACTAAAAGGAACTAACTAATTAAAAGCAAGTGACGTGGAGTGTGGTTTGTCTAGTAACTAGTGAAGCAAGTTTAAAATGCAAGTTTCTAAGCAAGTTTCACAAGTAGCAAGCAGCAAATATCTCAAGTATCTCAAGGGATCAAGTGTTCTAGCAATAGGTGGTTCGTTCGTGTGGTTGTCACAATTAGTGAAGCACATGTTTTAGTCTTAGTTGTTTCTTCTAGGAAGGATCCATGAATAGGTATAGTCAAGTAAATGATCTACAACCCCTTATGATGGATCATGTGTCCAAGTAAATGACTGCACAAGATTTATTAATACATAAAGTCCCACCATAGCCTTACGTTCTAAGGTCCCCTATATATATCCCCCAATAACTTAACTTTGTGGCTCGGTCTCAGGTTACTGTCACTCCCAAGTAACCACCACTCCATTATGCTACCGGTGATCACCTTACATGCATTCCCCAACATATGTGTGCACTCATATATTGTACATAAAGACAATCATAGAAGATAACAAACTTGTATGCAACCAATCAACGAAACTATTTCACCATTGCCAAGAACAATTCACTACTCAAACATAGACGGGGACACAATACATCAAGGGAATATAGTATTGCATCATACATCGTGTTTGCCAAGAGATTACAGTGGAGAGATGGAGCTGATCTTGCTGTAGATGTTGATGATGAACACGCCGGAGGGGGGTGGAGCCCTTCGGGGGTGATCCCGGCGGCATTTCCCCCCTCCGATCTTCTCCGGCGACAGCCTTCTGTCTCTCTGTTTCGTGGTTTCTTCTCTCGGCGCCGCCTCCCTCTCGAAAAGGCCAGGGGACCCTTTATATAGTCGTTTTTAGGTCACGATACACTCGGGAGAAGAAAGATCGACGGCATCGGAGCCACGGGGGCAAAAAGGGAGCCCCACACGCGGCCAAGGAACGCCCCAGGGTCCTCACCTGGTTGGCCTTTTGGCCCTCTACTTTGGCCCATGCTCTTCGTCTCGAAAATTCTGAACCGTGCTCTTTGGCCTTGCCCTTTTTGGAGTCCCGAAGCTCCCGGAAAGTCTGAAACACTAAAAAGTACGTTTTCTGGAAAAACAGGGTTAGAACCAAAAGAAGGGGGATTGTTCAGAAAATCCCCCAAATCATTATAAAACATGAATATAAGTTGCTAATATGTAGGAAAAACAAGTAATAACTGCAAAGTTCATGTATGCATTTTACATGCATCAACATCCCAAGCTTAACCCATACTCGTCCTCGAGTATGAAGGTGATAAAACTAACATGGACTTTGAATTTTAAAACAATCATGGAATATCAAAGAAGATTATTCATGCTACATATAATCAAATGATTCATAATGTAGATGAGTAGCAACATACAATTCATGTTATAAGAAATATCAAATATGCAAGCAAAGATGCTTCATGAAAGTTCACAAAGTGTATAATGAAATAAAAGCACTATGGACCAAATGCATACACAAAATGAAAAATAAAATCCTATATTGGTCAAATAATAGCATAATGGAAAATAGAAAATATGGTGGCACTTTGGAGAAAATTGAGTAGAGGTAACATGATCAAGTATTATTTAGCCTCTAAATTATTCAACTAAATTACTAATTGAAATGTGGCATCCATTGGTCTAAGACTCTCATTGCCCCTTTATCACTAGCATCTTAAATTGTGAATGTTGAAGTAATGTGATTGACAAGGTGTTGGTTGAATGCCTCATGCCCCGTGAGTGTGAAAACCTACTCCATGATTACTCAACTTAAGATTCCTAATAAGCTTTGTACAATCATAATAAGTATTAATGACATCATAGAGAACCGCAAAGAGGTACCTCTTACCCCATGACATGGAAACATGCCCATGTCACAATGACAAGATGAACAAACGGAGTAGACTCATCATCCTTTTTTATTTCATTCACTATATGCATAGCTTCTTATTTTATTGTAGGATGTGTTTATAGAGTCCACTCTAGCTGTAAGCAAATTTCCACCATGATCAAGCATGGCTTGGGTTAGCGACCCAATGCGTTTCTCTAGTCATAAATATACTTACTCATCAAAACTTACTATTCCTCTATTTCATTTCGGCATGGCAGGAGTCCAAAAACAAAAGTACATGATATCAACCAAATGTAAATCTTTGTGCAATGTTGAAAGATTTCCAGTGAAACACGTTTATAGCTAGCTCCCAACCAAACACTTGTCAAACGCAAAACTTTTAGCTCCCGTTATTGGGTCATGTTTATTAAGTGCAATGAAAAGTAAAGGTGTGCATTCAAAAGTTCGTGAGAGTCCTATCCCAAATTCAGCTCATGACAATTAATAAAGTGAATATATTAATTTAGAACATAAATAACACTATAACATGGTGAACATACTCGGAATAGCTCTGAAGCTAGGTAGATATGGTGGACTCACTGGAAATACTTGGCTAAAGGGTGTTGGAAACAAGTTTATACTTGTTGGAATTTTTACTTTTTTGGCTAGCAAGAGGGAGATAGTTGACCAGCTACTATGCATGCATTAGTGTCCATAGAACTACTCATTTCATGACAAACTAAGTAAACTAAGAATTAACATCAAAAACATGAATAAGAGATAGCTCATGACAACACTATTGCAAATTTCTACACCTAAAACAGCATATAAATCATGCAACTATAAGTAGCTTTTATAATCAACTAAAGCATCCCTTTCCCAATAAATATAACAGCATCCAAATTAATTTAATCCATTATTCTAGTAGCTGATTCTCATAAAGATAATTGTGGTGGTGGTCTCACAAAAAAACTAAAAAAAAACTAGACGCTTCAAGTTTCTGCGATAAATGCTTTGCTTAGAAAAACCGAAAGTAGACATGTGCTAACCAAAAGAGTGTTGGTCCAGGGGGGGTGTTCACCACATCCCCAAGCTTGTGGTTTTCACCACTCTTGGATCTCTCTTGGCGCAGCTCCTCTATTCCCTGTGAAAAAACTTTACAAAACATGTTTCTCCCATTCTTTTTCTGTGGGGTGAGATTAGCAAGGACAAACAAAACGTATGCATGATGCGCAAAATTCCAAAACAAATGCTCCAAAAGATAGAAAATAAGGTTCATAATGTTGTATGTTCACTCTCTAGCTCGAAAAGATCAAGGAAATTCAAGTCCCAAACCCAAATAGTGCATCCAACAAAAGAAGGCAAAATCTGTCCAGAAAAGCAATAGCAGCAAAACGAACGTTTTCCCTAAGCTAGACTCATCAAAAAATTAATCCAATTTTTGTGCTTACAGAGTACGAAAAGTTGCAGAACATACTAAAACATTAGCTCAATCCGACTTACATATAAAAAATGAAAAATCGTACGGTGAGCAGAATCGTGCTGAAACAGAAATTCCAAGCACTAGGATAGCAACTTTTAAATCCAAATGGTTGAAACTTGAAACTTTATTGAAAACTCCAGAAACTAAACTAAAGACTAAGTCTCTTGTTACAGCAAGAGGACACTAGGAAAAACCAACTAAGAACAACCGGGTTGCCTCCCGTAAAGCGCTTTATTGATAGCCGTATAGCTAGGCTTTTCTTACTTAACATCATGATGGTTGGAGTGAGGTGGCTCGGCATCCCCAAGCTTGGATTCTTGTAATTATTTGATACATGTAGGGTTATCCCAGAGGTACATCCCCAAGCTTGATTGGTTTTCCCTCTTGATCTTTGTTCATCTCACTCAACCCTTCCTCCTGAAAAATTCTTCTTACACAAATCTCAACATAAAACTTGATTAGAGGGGTTAGTGCCTCCATAAATAAAATCCACATAGGTATAGAAAAGACACATCATGAGTTGATTCTAAATATTAACTACTGTTACTACAGTTGTGCATTGCTCCTTGATAAAAGAACCACATAAAACACATGTAATGAGAGCAATGCAAAATAAAGACATAATCTGCCAAAAATTGAACAGCCCGTAAAGATTGAATTTTCAGAGGCACTTAAGTTGCTCAAATAAGAAAACTTAAAACTAATGAAATATGTAGTGATAACTAAATATTGATGTCGTCAATTAGCAGGTCAAAATTCCACTTGTGTGATTTTAACATTTTTCGCAGTGAAGTTCAGGAATCTGTTTTCTGGACAGGTAATTACTATTGTTTAATCCTATCTCTCATATAAGATTATTCTTGCCATTTATGATGAGAAATAAGACAGAAATGTGATGTTACAGTAGTGAACTAATATTTTTATTGTTTTTAGCTTTGGAAAAAGTTTTAATGATAGAGACTTTGCAATAGTTTCATTGGCATGAACAACACATGTTCAAGGTCGACCCCAACTTCTCTATTTACTCATCCTCATTTACTTTCCCAAATTTTTTATAAAATGAAAATCTTAAACTAAATGATATATAACAGTAGGTAAGGTATTTTACATGTTGAAAAGACATAAATGTGTGCTCAAACCGAATAGGAAATTAAAGCATAAGGAACACACCAAAAAATATTAAACAATTTTTTTTAAGTCTAACCCCTTTCCTATGCATTGGCATTTTGTAATGAAACAAATAAAAGAAGCACATAATAGCAAGCATAGAAAGGTAGATCAAGTGCAACTTCAATAATTTCAGCATAAAGAGGGGAAACTTAATATTGTTGAAATATGTGTAACCATGTTTCCCTCTCTCATAATAATTTTCAGTGGCATCATGAATAGATTCAACAATATTAATATCACATAAAACATTCTTATCATGAGCCACATGCATAAAAGAATCACTACTCTCCACATAAGTAAAATCCTCATTAGTGATAGTGGGAGTTAAACATTCATAATTTTCATTGCAATCATCATATATAGGAGGCATAGTATCATCAAAGTGAATTTTCTCCTCCAAGCTTGGGGAACTAAAAATATCATATGCTCATCAAAACCAACTTCCCCAAGCTTAAAAATTTCCATAGAATCAGCAAGTATATCATTTTTATCCTCAATAGTAGGGGGACTAAAAATATCATATTCATCAAGACAAACTTCCCCAAGCTCAAGGTTTTCCTTAGCAATAAAGGTGTTCAAAGAATTAGTACTACGAAAAATATGATTGCTGTGCAAATAATTTTTCAATTTCTCCTCAAACACTTCATGTCCTAATTCAAGGTAGATATTATACAGTTCTAAAATTGTTTGGTTGTTTTCCATTTTATAATTTTTTTGTGTGTTTTAGGTTTGTATGTTAGTATGCAATGCAAAACAATAAAATCTTAGCACAACGCTCCCCCGCAACGGCGCCAGAAAAGTGCTTGATGACTCCCAAGTGCAGGAGATAAATTGTAGTACCTTTCGATAAGTATTTGAGTGTCGAACCAACGAGGAGCTGAAGGTAAGCTATCTATTCTCTAAAGCCCTATAACCCTCTTATATGGCTGTTTATGCAAAGCAATAAGTTTGACTAAAAGGAACTAACTAATTAAAAGCAAGTGACGTGGAGTGTGGTTTTTCTAGTAACTAGTGAAGCAAGTTTAAAATGCAAGTTTCTAAGCAAGTTGCACAAGTAGCAAGCAGCAAATATCTCAAGTATCTCAAGGGAGCAAGTGTTCTAGCAATAGGTGTTTCGTTCATGTGGTTGTCACAATTAGTGAAGCACTGTTTTAGTCTTAGTTGTTTCTTCTAGGAAGGAGCCATGAATAGGTATAGTCAAGTAAATGATCTACAACCCCTTTGATGGATCATGTGGCCAAGTAAATGACTGCACAAGATTGATTAATACATAAAGTCCCACCATAGCCTTACGTTCTAAGGTCCCCTATATATCCCCCAATAACTTAACTTTGTGGCTCGGTTCTCAGGTTACTGTCACTCCCAAGTAACCACCACTCCATTATGCTACCGGTGATCACCTTACATGCATTCCCCAACATATGCGTGCACATCAATATTGTACATAAAGACAATCATAGAAGATAACAAACTTGTATGCAACCAATCAACGAACTATTTCACCATTGCCAAGAACAATTCACTACTCAAACATAGACGGGGAGACACAATACATCAAGGGAATATAGTATTGCATCATACATCGTGTTTTCCAAGAGATTACAGTGGAGAGATGGAGCTGATCTTGCTGTAGATGTTGAGGATGAACACGCCGGAGGGGGTGGAGCCCTCCGGGGGTGATCCCGGCAGCGTTTCCCCCCTCCGATCTTCTCTGGCGGCAGCCTTCTGTCTCTCTGTTTCGTGGTTTCGTCTCTCGGCGCCACCTCCCTCTCGAAAAGGCCAGGGGACCCTTTATATAGTTGTTTTTAGGTCATGAGACAATCGGGAGAAGAAAGATTGACGACATCGGAGCCACGGGGGCAAAAAGGGGGCCCCACACGCGGCCAAGGAATCTGGTCACGTGGAGGGTCCTCTTTTCCACCTGGTTGGCCTTTTGGCCCTCTACTTTGGCCCATGGTCTTCGTCTCGAAAATTCTGAACTGTGCTCTTTGGCCTTGCCCTTTTTGGAGTCCCGAAGATCCCGAAAAGTCTGAAACACTAAAAAGTACGTTTTCTGGAAAAACAAGGTTAGAACCAAAAGAAGGGGGATTGTTCAGAAAATCCCCCAAACCATTATAAAACATGAATATAAGTTGCTAATATGTAGGAAAAACAAGTAATAACATGCAAAGTTCATGTATGCATTTTACATGCATCAGACGCTCACTCGGTTCTGGTCCGATCGTTGGCTTGATGGGCGCAGCGCCCAGGATTTGGCACCCGACCTGCTGCAGTACCTCAGGCCTGCGAGTTCTCGGAATATGATGGTTGCGGCCGCGCTCGAGAACAATGCGTGGATTGGCACCATCTCGGGTGTCCTTTCGGTTCCAGCTATCGTGTAGTTCATCCAGCTCTGGCAGGCTGTGGACGGTTTCTTGCTGCGCCCCCTCGAGCCTGATACCTTCCGTTGGAGGCACACTCCTCATGGAGGCTATTCGGCGCACTCGGCGTACGTTGCCTTCCACTGGGGTTCGGAAGATGCTGCGTAAGCTAAGCTCATGTGGTCCTGCAAAGCACCTCTCAAGGACAAGATATTCTTGTGGCTTGCTTTTCGGAATCGCTGCTGGACAGGCGATCGTCTCAGTCGCAAGGGGCTCCCGGGTCCGGCTGCTTGTCTCCTCTGTGATCAACTCCCGGAGTCGATTGATCACCTGCTTACGCAATGCCCAACCTCCAGATCAATTTGGGCACAGGTATTTGCTGATATGGGTTTCTCGGAGTTCACTCCATCCCACCCGTCCTCTCTGATCCACTGGTGGCTGAGCTTGGGAAGATGCAGCCCGTCCTCTCGCAAGATGGATTTAGCAACTCTCGTCATCCTCGGGTGCAGAAGGCTATGGTTAGAACGCAATGATCATCACTTCCGGGGCATTGCGGCTAATGATGCCATGATCATCAGGCATGTTAAGGAGGATTTTCTTATTTGGAAGCTGGCCGGTAGTGTAGCAGAAATTAGGGAGGACTAGTCCTGTGTAGCAGACCCGTTCGGGGTGTTGGCTGCTCTGTTCAGCAGTGTAGTAGTGTGTGCTCTTGTAAACATGCACTATGCCTTCTCTTCTTAATGAAATGACATGCAAGCTTTGCATGTTCTTTAAAATCTTTTGGCTCCAAATCTTTTAAAAATCAGTTCCATGGAGATTGCGAAAAGAAGAACGCATGATCCTTTACAGAACATTGCCATCTTTTTAATATGAAACTTGGTATCAAGTCCTAGAGGTGAACATCATAAAATGTCATGTTAATGTCCTCCTCGTCGGTTTCCTCCTCGGGATCACCTGTACCAATCTCATTAGCCATGCTTACAACAACCTACCAATTTGCAGGTTCTTAAAATACATCGGAATTTCTATGCAAAGACTCGGCAAACTACGCAGCATTAGCAAGATCATACTTATCGATTGTATACTCCCTCATTATTGCACCGAACAAAACCGGTTTTACTTGAAATACACGGTAAGAAGTTGTCAGGTTAGAGCAACTCTAGCAGTGCCCCTAAACGCCAAATTGAAAACTCGGTTTTCAGTTCGCGTTTTCCTTCAATTTTTAGGTTATGGGGCAGGGGATCTTAGCAGAACCCTTATAAGGAAAACTGGAAATACTAATTTCATTCATTTTGCGGGACGAACACGAAAGATTCCTCGCCGTTCCTCGCCCATTTTGCAACTAAAAGTAAAATTATACATATAAAAGCACCCTACATCTACCTAGGGCTTCATCTTCCTCGCTCGGGCCTTCATCTTCCTTGTCTGCGGAGTGGCCTTCAATTGGAGGCGGCCGAGCTGGAGGAGGAGGAGGAGCAGCTGGAGCTGGCGGTGACCTTCTCGAATTGCGACGAGGCAATGGCTTCCCACTGTCGCTTCTTCCTATGCGCCTCCTCGTCTGCGCGCAGACCACGCTCCAACTGCCTGGCGTTGTGCGCGTTGATGTGACGCTAGTAGCGGAGGTGCCTGATAGTCTCTCGGCTTTGGTGGCAAAGAATTTTCTAGATGCCTAGCTCAAGCAGATCATCCTCCGTCTCGACGAAGGCAAACAGGCCGTTGCCGCTGTTGTTGGAGCTGTCCTGGGGTGGGTCAGGCGCGATGACGGCGCCCGGGAGACGTGCTGGGGCCGGTCCATGGCGTGGAGGGGAGCGATTAGCTCCTTTGGCGCCAGTGGTGGTGTTCCTCTGCGGATCCATCGCGCTACTGAGGTGGCGATGGGGCTAAATCTGGCTTGGAGTGGAGGCAATCGCTCACCAGAGCTACGATGCGTGGCGAGCAATTGCGGTGGCGCGGTCTAGGGTTCGTGGAGCGAGTGACCCGAGAACGGCTCGGGGAACCATTGATATAGCGGCTGGAGGGGGATTTTCGGTCCCCCGAGTCGCGATCTCAGGTTGGCCCAACTTTACAGGTTCTTCTAGCACGTGGAAACTGAACCCAACCCTTAAAAGTGCCGGAATTTTTCAGTTCCGGGCCTTTTAGGGGTACTGCACGAGATTATCTTAACACATGCAGACCCGAATAATTCTGTACACTAGCACATACAGAGATAAGAAAAAAAATCAGAGGGTGAACGTCAAGAAAATTATTCCCCTGCATGGCTGCACCCGACGATAAGCTGATGGCACATCTTTTTTTTTCATTCATACACCCATCATATGAAACTTTTGGGATTATCAAGAAACAAACATGCATGTCGGATCTCTGGATCACTTGGGAAAACTGTCACACCCCAATTTTTTGAACCTTGTACTATAGTTCAAGGAGACAAAAATGTGGGCCAACAATTTTTGTTAACAACATGTTTGTTTGAACCAACATTTTGTATGTGACAAGAATCATATATGCAATGCAAGATTTGTTTCTTTTTAAAACCAATACAAAAAAAAATCATGAAAACACTTTCATGATTTTTCCCTGATGTTACTTGTGTAATTTGATTCCAAGACTTGGATCATGCTTGCTTGCATCTTTAAATAAACTTTTAGCTTTGTTGGATCCAAGAAAACAAAATTTCCAAATGATTTCTGAAAGTTTTCTTCTAAGTTTTCTATAGAAACTATGCCCTGAAAATATAGCCAAGTACCTGTTTTCCATCCTTGTTTTCACTAGGATATAATATTTCATTTTATGTTTTCTTGACTTGTATTTGTTCCTTGTTATATAGACTACAAATCCATCAGCTTGATTTGTATTTTGGAATAAGAAAAACAATCTTTTGCTTGTTTTTTTTGTGGAAGAAAAATAAAACAGAAAAAGTCATTCTTAGAAAACAGAGAAAAACTTAAAGTACCTCTTTTCCCACTATGTTTTCATAGCCTTCCACTGTCCCAATTTTGTTTTGAAAAGATGTTTCTGAAAGTTTAAAACATGTTTAACAAACTCCAACTTGGAAAACAAAATTTTGAATTCTTTTGGTCTCTGAAAACATTCTAAACTTTTTTCTCATTTCATCTGCTTTCTAACACTTAGAAAAATTTCTCCAAGTTTTAACTGAATTTTTCAGAAACAGTTGTTGTTACAAAGTTTGACAGTTGTTTTCAATTAATTTTTGTTCAAAACTTGAAATGCCACGTTGCCAATTGTGTTGACTATACTTTAGACTCCACATTGGATCCTTTGTTAT